>CAUJNA010000369.1:0-140000 GCA_963377175.1 Effrenium voratum | reverse complement strand
TGGCTGAGGAAGGCCATCTGGCAATAGACAAAGCCAACCAAAAACCGCCAGCCTTGAAAGACGCCAATAACAGCAGTTTGAGGGAAGGAGAGTTCCAGAGACATGCTCTGAAGCCCTCCCCCCTGAAAGGCTGGGTTGGCCAAACTGACCCTCTGCAAGCGAATAATTGCTACTCCAAACTACAAAACGCTCTACAAGAGGGTTTCTGCATCGCCAGGTCCTCAGTCAAAAGGTAAGCCCAAACCATCCTTCTTTGAGAAGAACTAACCCCCCCCTTTTCCCAAGGGTTCTGAAATGGGTGTATCTGTTTTCAGGCTACCCTTTGGCGGTTGGTTTTTTCCCGGGTAACTAAAAAAAAAAAAACATTGTGAGGAGGGTCCCTATTCTGAGACAAACCCTGAATCCTGAGAATGGCACGCATGCGGAGCACTCATATTTCTCGCGCCTGTGCCCGCCTCTCGAGCACGAGAGCACGTGTTCGCCAGGAGCAACATTGGCGTGCCCAAAAGAAACTGGACCACCCTAAGATGATCCTTTTGTTCCCTTTTGTCTTGGCCAAATACACCATGTTCTGATTTGTGTGGTGTCTAAAACGGGAAAATGAAGGAAGCTCAAAGGGCAAAATGGTCAGTTGAGTCTGGCAATGGCTTTAAGCAGGCGAGGATAACCCCACATGTCTCTGCGTCGCCTCCGGATCTCTTTCAAAACTAGCCCTTTTCAAGCACGGGTCAACTTGTGAGCCGAACCGAGGGTTTCTCACGTATATGCACCAAAACAGAACCACCCAAATAACAGCAGGCAGTAGTCGCCCGAAGCTGCAGGACGCATTCTGAGCGGTATCCTTCTGCAAAACCAAAGGATCACATGCAAATCAACCCATACAATACAATCTGATTAAACCAGTTTTCGGCCCCATTTGGCTATGAAGTTTAATAGGACGGCCCCTCAACAGTGGTTGGCGGACATAAATCCCCAGCGAATTTTGATGTCCGCCAAAGTGTCCCAAGTTCAGATTCATACCCATGTCATCACCACACAACTCGGCTATTCGGACACAGCCAATCGCCGGTTGCACGCCCGGTGCCGGCGGAGGTTCACCGCGCTGAAGCATTCACCTCGGGGCTGTGGCTGGAGCGGATGATCACCCCACCTGAAGTGAGTCATAATGATAAATGTTGTAGTATTATCAAATGAATGAATTAAGTGTAGAGCATGTTTATATTGAGTTAACTAAGGAATGCCAATGCGGGGGAAAAAATAAGAAGGAAAAAAAGAGCAATTAGCTGCAGGTCTAAGTGGGATTGCATGTATAGGCGACTGGGGACATTAACCACTTCAGGTCAGAAATCGTGAGGGTTGCTCCGAAGACCCCATCACAAGTCACACTCCCCTTGGCAGGCCCCCCCAAACCAAACAAACACACACTTAAACTCCAAATGGAGAGTGCTAATCTTTCGAGTACAACAGATGAGTCTCGAGTACAACTGATGAGTCTCGAGTACAACTGGATCGGCTGGCAGGTCACTTGGCTTCACTCTAGCTACTTCAACAGGGAGACAGAGAAGCAACAGCGGTTCAGGGGAGGGACCAAAAGGACATTTCTCATCACTGCAGGTACGTGGATTCTGCGTCCAGAATCCATATCAGCACTGATGGAAGCCTCTTCGTTGGGCCGTCACTTCCATGCAGTGGACAGCCCCCCTGCTCCCAAAAACGGCACATGGTGGTGACAGGGTATTCTGTCACTCCGCACACACACGCCCCTCAATGAGGGGCGAGAAGTCTCTTTTTCTGCAGGAAGATCACATGCTCAACTTCGTATCCCTATCGTTGACCAATGTCAAGAGACGGCAAGGTGACGTCCCGTGGGACGCTGTCCACCGAACCCTCCAGCTGTAATACCAACCACGTAGAAAGGTGTATACGGTCAAACCGTTATAGCCGAACCCGTGTAAATGTTGTAAGGGAGAAGGAATAATAGTTACAACAGTGGTCCTGACAAATGCAGCGCAAGCGAAGTGTTTTCCGCTCTCAATTGCCGATCACGTATGAACGCAGCTTCACATAAGATCTTGAACCTCACTTGTGACTTGAGCCAAATGGCAATCAATGGAACCTTGTAAGCAACACAAACACGGACCTCAGAACTGCTTCCCAATTTAGGCACGGGGCCAGGAGGGTTTTAACATCCCCCATTTGGGTCGCATTGTTCATCATGCGGTCCAAACACCACAAAACGTTCCACTGGCCACGGCTTCAGCTACGAAATTGTGTCGTGCACTCTTTCACTCGCTATCGCTACACCGTTCATTCATTGTGAAACCTGCCGGGTTCGATTGAAAATGAAACATGCATCCGCAAATCGTAGCACATTCTCATACGCAGGTGTAATGTATACACTATCCTCACGTCATTTTACAACCATTGAACATTCTAGCTGCCGCATTTGCGCATCGCGCAGCCGTCATCCACAGAAATGGGTTGGCCATAGAAGTTCAACAGAGGCGCCTGATCGTAAGCGATCTGCATATCACCGGCAAAGAAATATCGGTGAGCAACCAATGCAAAACATAGCCATTCCAGGTACCATGAATAATATATAATGAAAAGGAAATCATCCATGAGGTAATAGTTCCATCCATGAATATCCGGAATGTCATAGCCGTCGGAATATGTAAATGTATACACATCCATTCATCTTGGACGCATGAAATCATATCATGATGTAGAGTCGTTCCATCGCAACGACGTTGATGAGACGCAAGCAACGGATGGGGACTAGCCCACATCGTGCCGCAATCAACATCTGCATTACGCATACCTGTCTCCAATGGACAGTCTGTGGGTACGTCGACGGAACTCTTCGTCCAAATTCTTTTGGGCTTCTCGCGCCCGGACACACTTCTTGTGATGATCTTCTGGTATCCAATGCCCCATTCAGAGGCACCAATCCAGCAGAGGTGTGTCGCATTTATTCGGGTCAGTGGCCGCAATAATGGCGCTCACATTTACCGAATAACCATATTTGCCAAGGTTCAAGCCATCCCTTACGAACGATATATACTTACAGTTGAAAGCCAGGGAGAAGCATCTGTAAATAATATCACCCACCGGGTGCACGCGATCCTTGACCAGGAGCTTCATTTCGTCCTTGGTGACGTCGAGGATTCTCGCTGCAATCCACAGCTTGTAGAATATGTATAGCCCCTCGCACTTGCATACCATCAGACGAATGTATTCATCACGCTCCTCAGCCGACCGGAAGGCCCTTGTTCGAACATTCTGAGATTGAGAAATCTTCAGTACCGTCGATGGCAAAAGGATCCCTTCCTGATCGTGCTCAGTCATGTTGGGGTACTTCGTGAAGTCGTTGTGGTATGGGCAGCCTGGCTTCCCTTCGAGCGCGGCATCGACCGTTCTCTTTTCACCACCTTCGAACATCCCCCACATCTTTGACATCTGCAGTGCGATGAATCCCGCCATGTATTGAGCTTCGCGCGGCTCATCAAGGCAAATCGCCATCCGCTGGGTATTTATGATATCCCGCGATGCCAAGTCATTGTCGCGGTATTGCCAACCGCCATCTTCCTCCTCAGACATGTAGCCGGACGTGTATCCTTGCGCGTCCATGTCGTCTTCTTCAGGAACGTCCTCCGCCTCATCATCCTCTTCCTGTGCTGCCGCATCATGGTTGGCTTCGTCTTGCGCGCGCCTGGCATCACCCGAGACATTGGGCCTTTGGTTGTCCTCGTCGTCGTCGGAACTGATGTGGATGTAGAATCTCCCGGTAGAGATCAATTGCGCTCCACATTCCAGGCACACACAGAAGCATGTGGGAATCGCGGTCGCACATGACGGACATATCCGGCACCTCAGTCCTTCCCATGTCTCGTCATTCAGGATGACGACTTTGCTGATCTCGTCCCTGACCTCGTTGGTCTGCGCATCAAACTCCTCCATCTTGTTTTCCCGAAGCAGTTCGCATGCGCGATCAACCATGTCTTTGATGTAGTGCAGATTGTCGGCACCTGCCTCGGTCTCTGGCATCCTCTCGTTGATCTTCGCGACGTTCTGGAGGAACATCGCAGCCGATTCCTGGGAGGAGTTGACGAAACCCGGACAGATCTCGTTTTCCACACATTTTGAGTACGCTCGCTTGATGTCCCCGTACTCCAGGCGTTTCCCTCCTTTGCTTTTGCCAATCCAAATGGACTTGACCTCATAGAACGGGATCACGTCAAAGACCATAAATGTACCATTTGCCGCGACTCCAGCTCCATACCGCGCGAGGGTTGCACTGGGAATGTAGATGATCGCAATCGGATCCCCCGACCTTACGTTTCGTAGCGTCACCTTCGTTGCTACGTTCATCTCATCCCATGGAGCAAATGCCCGAAGTGCAATGCTAGCCTGTTTCCGCCATCGATCCCGCCGGGGACTAGCCCACAGCGTACGATGCTTGGCAGGTTCTCCACATACGTCACATGGAATGCTCCTCCGAGAGAATCACCCATTCTTGCGGAATACCTATTTGCCAGTGCGGATGAGCTCATGAATCCAAAATCACTGTGACCAGTTGTGACTCGGATGCACCAAGGCCTGTACCATCCATCGCATCTGTTGAACATCCTGTCGATGTCATCCCGATCCAGGCCAGCATTGTTCATCTCCTCCCTGGCCGCCTTCATATCATTCGGGTTCATGACGCTTGGAAACCTTGCTGCCAGGACCTGAAATCTCGATTTCTTTTGTCCGGACTCCTGCCACTTGATCACTTCCATGATGCCCATGTATCGTTTTGCTCTCGAGTTGAAGGTGGGAATATGTCGTTATTTCGGTCGTCAATGACTGCGTCGATGTCGACCCATCCACCTTCATCGCATCTGAAAACACTTCCTCGGCAATTGCCGATTTTGTGCCGAAGGACTCTGCATAGGTTGTGAGATAGCTGGTTTGCTTGATCTTTCGTAGCAAATACCGAGCGATCGTCGCCAATCTTGCATAGTGGAGCACCGTCAAAAGGAGCAACGCAGAAATTGACGCTCTTGCCAAGCTGCATCACATCCACCTGCTCAAGGTTGGCACCCTTGGGAAAGTACTTGGGGTCAACAATAGACGCGTACGCCCATGGCATATGCACATCACTCACGTCGCCGTACTTCGGGATGTAGCATGGGATGGTGTCACATCCTCGCTCTAGCGTCGTCTTGAACGTTCTGTTGTCCCCGCACGGATTGTAGGTGAGGTCCACGCCACCGCATTGTAGCTCTCCTCCCTCAGCCGTGTCAGCCATCTCCACCAGGTTGATGGTATAGCTATACATGTCTATTGTTTCTTTCCCTTCTTGTCCTCCTTTCTTGCGTCCCTTGGATGTTGATGAGGACGGCTCCTCCGTATCCCCCCATTTCTTCATCCGAGGAAACATGATCGTTGCTGAGAAGCTCACGGATCTTCTTCATCGCCTTCTCATTCCCAGCAGCCTCCTCATAGTTCTTGCAGTCGCCGTCGTGGGCCAGGTTCGCGCATCTCATGCAAATTCCCATTTCTCCCATGCACTTTTCCATTGAGACTAGGAATCCGAGTGCCGCTCTCCGCCCATCAATCACTCGCTGCTTCTTCTCTTCTTTCTCAACGTTGGGCTGAGAGCTTCGGCTCGGGTCTGGTACTTGACCAAGACCGTCACCTTCGCTCCCTGTTGCCTTCCTCTTGGATCCTTGGGTGGTATGCTCGGTCGTCAGGGATCGCGGATGTCTGGGCTTCATCTTGTTCATGATGTCTAGCACTTCTTTCGTGGGCGCCCCGAGCTGGGCGGATGGTTTATTCCGCTTTCGGTTCTGGCCCGTCGTGTGGCTCACGTTCCCGGCGAGGCGTCGTACGATTGAATGCTCAAACTCCCTCTTGATCTTCCATACATCTTTCCACAGCGGAAGTTCGTGCTGAAAGTACGACATCACCTCAAAGAATCCCAATATCATCTCGACGACGTCTCCCAAGGACTCCTCATTCGTAGTCTGTCCCAGGAGGTCATACATCGTCCCCTGCTCGAGCACGCTCTTGATCCAGGATGAATAGGCCACGTTGCCAAGATCTCTGTCTATCACAAAGATGGAGGTCCTCTCCTCAACTCCCTCGGAATTCTTGCGCGTGATCACATCCCGGGATGCACACAATTGCTTCCCGTGACCGTTATTGTAGAACTGTGCTGCCTGATCCATTGTCATGCTCACGAAACCCACGTGGGATAGCTCCTTCTTCAGCTTGGAATATGCAAGTTCCCGTATAATCGTGGTCATGGCCTGAACATTGTTGACGTCCTCCATGAGATGTTGAAGATCTGGGATTGCAACCACGCATTCTGCGAAAAGTCGCGTGTACAGCTTCCTCCCTTCGGTTGATCTCACAACACCGTTCGTATCCGCATTCCAGTTCGCGCAACAGTTCACGCAAGAAGTGGGATTGAATTTTGAGTTTGACCCGAGCACCTTCGACTTGTTCATCTGCATCTCTCTCACACAAAGTTCGCAGATCAACTCACTGAGCTCGGTGACCGAATACCATCGAAGACGTTGATCACTGACATCGATGTTCCCAAACGCATCTTGTCCGCCGTGTCCTTCATCCTGCCGTTCTTGCTTCCGCTTTGATTGAGCAGTGAAGGTCGGCTTGTACTCGAATTTCACCTTCGACTCCTCCATGTTCTTCGGGATATTGAATCGAAGGTCGGGCTCGTTTATGCATGTCTCCTCCAGCTCACGCACGAACGCGTTGCTTGGCGCGATCACATCGATGGATTTCTCCACCAACAATCGCTTCAAGAGGAAATGTTGCAGATTCGAGCTTCCAGGGATCTTGTAGTTCTTACCTGTGAGCGCGTGGGCAACGCGCCACAGGCGATCATTCTCGGTCACCAACGCGCCTGCCGCCTTGCAGATCTCGCTCACCTTGTTGGCGATCGTCCCCAAGTCCCCTCTTCCTCCATGGAAAGCTACGTCGCGATTCACGCACACCACAACCAAGCCCTTGCACGTGTTGACGAGGTCGGATATCGCCTTTTGCAAGGAGTCAATGATGGGGTTGGCGGTCACCTGCCACCCACACCCTCTCATGCACACCCAATCATAGAGCGACATCCAAATGTGTACCGACACAGGTGAGTCATCCATGTCTCGCCTCCGTCGTTCGACGATGAGCTTTTCCAGTTTCTGCAATCGGGAAATGATGCTCATTGTATCTGCGGACGAGGAGACTTGCTCACTCGAACCGTAGTACGATCTCTCCTCGATGTTTGTCCATCCCTGTTCATTGACCATCATCTGGAAGGTCTTCGTGCTCCCTTTCGCATTGACAGCCCTCAGGGGCCAATCCAGGACCAAGAAGCTCTTCTTCTGAATCATCATGTCGCGAATCGTTGCCCCACCAATGGGGCCCCTTTTCTGCTCCTTGATGATCCGGATCAACCGTCCAGGTGCGTTGTCTGGGTTCTTCTCTGCCTGGATCAACGCGTTGATGGCTTTGGCGCCCGGAAGGCGTCCAGTAATCAAGCATCCTGTTTGGGCACACATGAAAGCATACAGCTGAAGCCATGCCGCATTCCCTTTTCCAACATAGGAAAGAATGATCTTCTCCGCGCTGGTCTTCTCCTCGAAATGTAATAGCGAAGAAGTCAGGCACCTCAGCATACACTCCCAATATGTCGCGTTCTTCCCGTCTGCGAGACACGGCCCAAATACAGTTTGTATGATTGGGTACCCTGTGTTGGCGTCTGTTGAACTTCACGTTGACAGTCGCGCCACTCAGAGTAATACCCCCTTCGAATGAGGTGTATGTGTCGAGTCCAGCAGTTGGGTTGATGATTGTCCATCTGTCATCATCACCACCGGAGTTCATGCGGAATATGGAGTCGATGATCTCGTTGTCGATCTTGACGGCATCGCTTGCATACGACCCCCCACTTGAAGCTCCCTGCTGGGGGACTGGCCCACCAGAGGTTTGTTTCCTTTGCCCGGAGCTTGACGCTGACTTCTGCTGTCGCTCCGTCTTCTGCGGCGGTTCCGTCTTCGATGAACCCATTACCCACCACGTCGGCTCCTCTCCGATCGCGAAGTCCTCGGGGTACCTCTCCAGTTCCCTGTCGGCTTCGTGAATGGTGCAGTAGGTGTTCTGGTCGAAGTCGATCACGTTGTCCTTCTCCGCCTTCTTTTCAATCTCCTTCAACCAGCTTACCCACTTGCGCCGATCTTGGTTCTCAGCGGCCCTGTCAGCCGCGTGTGGCGCCAAGCTGATGGAGTTAATGTTCATCGCAGGCAGCGTTGATTTGTAGATCATGTCGATGCACCACAGGAAGTTCCTGGCGACCCCATCTCCCGATAGAGGTCCTTCAGCTCATTCTTGTCCTGACGGAAATAAACTGTGTACGACTGATCCGTAGCATGCCTTTCCCCGACCAATGGCTGTAACCTCCTCATGATGAAGGAAACGCACATAAGTGAGTTGATTGCCCCAATGCATGCGTCAGAGATGTCGCTGGGGGTTGACCCACAGATCATCCAGCGCAAAAGGTTGTGCTGGTGAGCTCTTTCATCTCTTCTCATTGCATACGCGAGGTTCTTCATCGACGCACGCAGCTCATTCTGGTAGGTCAGCCCAAGGTCCCAATTCTTCTGGTAGTCGTCTTTTGCGCCACGACCGTAGAAGTCAAGCTTGGGAGCCTTGATCACGCTCAACGTGAATACCTTCCCCCAGCTTCGATCTCTGAACTTCGAAATTCTTCGATCATGCCTTTCGAACTCTGCAGTTGTCAGAAACTCCTCGGAGCTCCTCCACCTTCTTGACGACGAGGTTCTGTTTGGTTCATCGCTGATGAACTCCTTGTAGACCTCCCCGACCTGAGTGTCTTGGCGGAACGCAGCTTTGAAAGACCGTTCTTCATTGTCCTCGGCCACACCTGATGCGAGATCCCAAATATCTGCGATGGATCTCAACATATCTGCCCCTTCGATGCAATACTTGGTGACGTTGAGCAGTTCAGGATTCTTTGCTAGTAGTGATGCCTCACCGCAAAGCTGGTTCAGCGCCGCCGCAATCTTCTTCCCTTTGCTGCAGAACTCCCTCCAACCAAGCATGCATTCGTCAGCAGAAAGTTGTCCGAAAACTTTACTGATAAACTCCAATGCAACCCTCATGGATTGCCCTTCTCCTTTCATCATTCCGCGGCACTTGGCAGAGTAGTACGCTGAGTAGGCGTCGATAGCGGGGACGCCAATGTCCTCGATCCACTTTATGCATATACCCAGGTCGCTGCCCATTTCCATCCTCTTGGGGATTCTTTTGCCCTCCTCGATGGCGTTCTTCACGAGGTTCCCCAAGAATATTGCCGCTTGCCTGGATTTCCCAACAGGCACGCAGAAGAATTCATTCGCATTGACGACGGTCGCATTGGCAGTCATCTTGATGATATTCTCCAGAACCGGGAAAACCCAAAATAGGCAGCTGCAAATAAAGCCACAGAATAGTCCCAATAATCGCCCAGCTTCTAATTGAGGTGCGGGACTGGCCCAACTCCTCTTCGAAACTTGAGGTTCGGGACTAGCCCAGCTCCCCGTTGGAACCAGAGGTTCGGGACTAGCCCAGCTCCTCGGTGGTACAGTCGGGGTGGTGCGAATCTCACACGCAGCAGCTTGATGCTTCCGCGATCTCCCTCGCGTAATGCAAGCAAGAGCGAGTTTCAATGGTGCCGGCTGAAGGCACTTTGCTCGAGCACGAAAACGACGGAGGATCACACCCACAATTAACGACGTGTACAACTGGGTTTCCTTGGTTTCTCGACCGGCACAAGGTCCATGTTCATGGTTTCCATTACACTTCTTAGACAACGAGCTGCCAAGGTCAAAGTTCCACGAAACAACTCTCCATGGTTTCTTGATTGGCATGGGTTTCTTCGCATACCTTTGCTTCAAGCCATAGCGACACCCATCAAACTCATGACTAATACCATCATGAACAACCTCATGCAGTCTCTTATCCTTCCAATAATCGCAACTTCCAGGCAGCTCAAACAAAATCGCAGCGCGTTTCGTCATGGCATGCCGTTTGATTTCAACGAACCGTTCAAACAGTTTCCAAAATTGCTTCTGTTTGGCCTCGATTTTCTCTGCGGTGTCAACTCCGCGAGTCTTGTTGAGGCGTGCCCATGATGATCCCCCCGTGCAAGGCCCGGCGAAAAACAACAAATCGGAAGGTTTAGTAAGTACATGTCTGGCGATTCTCCCCCCGTACTCGCTCAGTAAGTCATCGACCAAAGTGATGGTGACGACCTGCGGCCCGTTATGGCGGGCAAGGGCAGTGAACCAGTTGCGCGGTTCGGAACATGCCATCAGCACAATAGGCCGAGCCAAGTCAACACTGTACAATGTGACGACTGTGCGAGTTCTCATACCAGGAAGCGAGACATGCACCGGAGCGCGAAGCACACCACCGTCATGTTTAACCATCGCGAGCTCAATGCCCGGCGCTAACTGTGGTTTGTGCTTCACCGCAATGCGATATGGAACAAAACAACGACCAGGAACATGTTGCTCATGACTGATATGCAGACAACGCATAAGCAGCTTCAACCGGAGCAAAGTTTCCAAAGCAAGGTCATTGACACATTTTAATTCAATGCGCTCGTTCGACAGTTCTTCAACGAATGCGGCCAGCACGGACTGCATGTCAACATCCCCGGACCCGACATGAATTGGTCGTGGTCGTGGAGATTGCTCCCGCGCCGGTACAGCAACCGGTACGGGATGAAACTGCCAAACTGCGCGTTCAACCCATCCATCAATCCGCTCACACTGCAACCCAGGGTCAACCCTGTCCTCAACTTTGAGCCATGACCCGTTCCTCAGAAACCAAGTGGAACGAAGCCACTTGCTCCCGAATGGTGTCACAACCGCGAGTGGAGGTTTCACACGCATCAATCTGGGTCCTTTGGCAACGACAACCGGATCATGTCCTTCATGCTCATGCAACCCTTCTTTGGATGTCAATCCGGACCACCACAGGTCCGGGGGCATGATCGGAATGTGTGTGTACGGAAATGTGGGAACTCCGTCAACCGTTCCCGAAGCAGTCTGCATGGTCCCTTTTATGGGATCACGAGCGCCTTGAGGGTATCCGGGTCAGACAACAAGCTCGGGTCGAGTAGACCAATCTGCAAACACGCATGTTTCCATTTGCGTCCATCATTGAACGCCTTGGTGTAGATGTCAGCCGCCATTCTGTCGGTGACCTCATACGCCAAATACATGTAATCACGTGTGAACATCTCATGCATCCACGAAATGCAAACACCATGGCTTCTCTCAAGGTGGCGCATCGTGGGGTTTCTCCCCGACGCACGACACCGATCATAGCCTTGTTATCGTCATAGAACACAAAGTTCGGTGACTTCTTGAGAATCCGCTGCAACAACTTTCAGAGCAGGCATACCCATGGCTCTCATGGCAACATCGGCCGCAACTATTTCGGCCTCAGGAGTTGAGTGACTCACACAACCCTGTCTTTTTGAGCTGCCAGACAACGGAAACCGAGTATTAGGCCCTTGTATATTCAAGTGTCCACCAGAGGTGGAACGTAGCGAGTCGACGCATCCTGCAAAGTCAGCGTCCGCATACAAGGCCAAGTGCACATCATCCATGGAGTCTCCGACCCAACCGACCATGCGCCAATGTTTCGTATGATGTACATAGCACATCAAATGATGCAAACCCCGATCATCGGAGTCAGTCCACCTGTGCACATTCCGTGCCAGGCGATTCACTTGCCGCAACAAATCGAAGCGGGCAATCCGCGCACCGTACAGCAACTTCATTAGTACGCTAGCGGCATGCGGAGCAAGGTGTCCACGCACGGGCTCCTTCATGGCCAACTCAGGAGTCCCTCCCCGTTGGTCCGGCACTGTGGCAGAACCGTCGGTGGGCACAAGATTGTTACACCAATTGCACACGACTGACGGCCCCTCTCTGGCAGGCTTCCGTGAGACGTGATTCTTTGTTTCTTCATGCAACTCAGGAGTGACAACCTTATTCAACTTCACATCGCCCGCCACCTCAAGATAGCGGTCGACACAGGAACGTAGGAACTGTTCCATGTCATAGGTCACCGTTGTTACGCGGTGTCCGTTCCCGAGAGTGACGTTTCCCTTGCTTTGGTTACAACCAAGGTACATGTCAAGTCCAGTCTCGGGCTCAATCTTCAAACGTGTACGTAACATGCTCCATCCCTGGGCAAGGTTCTTTTGCGGCCCTGCCATTTTGAAGTCGTCGACGTACACAACCAGAACAAGCTGGAGCTTTTCATGAATGTACACTGACGGCCATTCCTCACCGATGGGTTCAAAACCAACGGCGCGCACCGATTCATCACAGTGCTGCTCCCAGAATGTTCCCGCATCTGGGTGTCCGTACAGCGCCTTCCTCAATGGGACGACTGGTCTTCTGTACTTATCCCAATTGCATTCACTCGGCACAGCCTCTGGTGGCAATTCAATCCAACATGGCGTGCCTCTCAGTGTGGCCTGGATGTACGCTTGAACAGCGTCGGCCATCTGCACATCCCAACCATCATGACAACCCAAAAAATCCGCCCAACGCGAGGCCTCAAACGAAGCAGGAGAGTTCCCCAAATCTTGAAACATCGCAGCTTCAAAGCTTTGATTCTTCACTTGGTTCCACAGCAACACGCCTCTACCCTTGAACTTCCTCTTAGGATCACCAACAGGCAACTGTGAGTGCTTTTCAACACAAATACCATGTGCGCGAGCCATGTGTATCCCTCCTTCTTTCGCTTTTGCCTCCTTGGCCACAGCGTCATATTCCCGCACTGCACCAAGGTCGAAGACGCCCTGGTCGATTAATCCCGACCATTCTTTCTTCATTGATGCCAACGCATCAGGGTTGGTCAGCATTTCTTTCCGGCCAACCGGTCTGGACACTAAAGCGTCGAAGAATCGTACAACTTTTACGGCTTTCTCTCTGTGCTGTATTCGCTCAGAGTCACGCACGGCATCGATGAGTATTTCTTGGCTTCACCGTTTTCTCCTATTGCAGGCAACGCGAGTGGCACTTTTCCAGAAACTACCTCAGCAGACTCCTCCCATTCATACCAGGTGAAATCCGTCGATGCATCGATCGTTGGATCTGTCCCCGATGTCGTCTCAGCTTCGTCTTTCTGACGCTCTATGACTGATGCAACTGCCTTCGTCCAATTTGGAGTCGATCTCGACCGCTCCTCAGATTTGAACTTCCAGGCGTAAATTACTACCAGACACGAAAATTCTTTTTCAAGCTGAACGTTTCGTCTCAAGACGTCTTGGGATTGCTTGGAATCCATGAGAACAACCACTCCGTCAACAGGATTTACAACTATCCTGACCCAATCAAGCTCAGCCAAGTGTTTCCCATCCATTGGGTTCTTGATCTTTGATACATTCTTCCGCAATCCCCAATTGTACTGCCATTCAACTCCACCAGCGGTTTCGAAGCATTGCTCGAATTCTCTTACCACCGGGCATCAGCAATGTCTGTGCCTCAGCCGGCGCAGAAATCTCAGATTCCTTACTTTTGGGGCCGTCTTTCTTCTTCTTGCCACCGCCCTTCACCTCGGCCTTTTCTTCCTCGGTGTAGTATTTCCTCATCATTGCCCATTCATCGGGAGTGTACTCTGGAGGTCTCGTCGTCTTCATTAACCTGAAGCCATCTTTCCCGACAGGATACGGTCTTCCGGCCCTATCGATCTTAACCTCCTTGCCATCATCGTTGATGTATGTTATGCCGTCCCCAGGTAGTCCAGCTGACACATGTGGAAGGTCGGGCTTCGTAATTTCTTCGTCGCCCTTGGCATGTCCATCCCCTTTTTCTTTTGATGAGCTCGGTCTAGCATCCTCTTCTTCTACATGGTCCCCCCGACCTCCGACAAGTACTTCCGGACCATCGTCAAGCAGCAGACCAGCGATCTGATCGACCTCATCGTCGAGCAGTCGCTTCTCGTCACTCTGCAATAACTCGGGCTCGTAGTCCTCATCTTCGATCAGGCGGTCACGTGCATCCAGACCGATTGCATCGACAGACATCTCAATCCCCTCCAGAGTCTCGTTGGCAGCCTTGTATTTCTGTTGTATTGGGAATGTCAGAGGTGATTTGAGAATCATCCTCTCCGTCTGATGTGGCATTCTCAATCGAGGTGGAACCTTTGCTTTCTTTATGTTCAACTGTGCACCTGCAAACGCAGTGAGGGCCCAAGCCCGATACTTGTTCGCCCAATGCATCCCGGTGCTCAACACGTATCCAGCAAATATACCAGTTTCCCCTCTTGGTTCGAATTTCTCCCTCTTCTCTCCTCGTGCTTCACTCGGCTTGAAGTCTACTAGCGCACCAAAAGGTATCTTCTCGCCTTTGAACTCCTCGCCATGCAGCCTCATCCAAGCGCTCGATCCATTCACTTCTTCAATGTTCATAAGATGGCACAGCGTGATGGCCTGCACCCAGTAGCACGTGGGTAGACCGGCATGTACAAGACAAGCCGAAGTCTGGTCAATGATGAATTGGTTTGTTCTTTCAGCAAGGGAATTATTCTGCGGTCGTCCAGGCAGCGACAGGTCGTGGTTCAGTTTCAGCTCCACGCATGCGTTGATCAGTTCCGGGCCATCATCCGAGTATACCTGCTTGATCTTCCTCCTCCCGCAGAAGTGCTTGATGGCTCTGACCACGGAGTCAGTGTCTCTTCTCGCAGTTGGATAAGCCATGATAATTCCGGTATATATGTCCCGAATAATGAGCGCATACCTGCCTTCCACTTCATGATCTCCTGATGCCGTCACAAAGTCGAACGTCACCAGGTCCCCGAACATCTTTACCTCCCTCTTGAAGGCCCCTGTTCGTGATCTGAAGTGTCTCATCTTTGCCTTTACACATGATTCGCAGAAAGGGTTTCGATACCTGTGTGTAAGCAAATGAGCAATGGAGTTGGCGTCCCTCTTGAGGACTCCCACTTTCCTCTTTATTGATGATCCTTCGTACACATCAACTTCGATTCCGGCATCTGGATCATCCTCATCAACCTCTTCCTCGTTAGCTTCGGCATCACCATGTCGACGCGGGACTGGCCCAACGTCTACAGGTATTTCCTCAGCTACGGGAGGCGGACGTACCGGACCGGCTCCTCCGGGTGGTCCGAAGTCAAACGCACCATCATGGCGCTCGCCCTCGACCTCTGCGGATTCACCGACAGCGGCGGGTGTGACCTCGTTGTCATCGTCGCCATCCTGATCTGCCGCATCGTTCGTTACCATTGCCAATACTTCCGAAAAGTGCTCCTTGAGGTCGTCTACCGTAGGGCGATGCCTGTTACTCCGAAGTTTACCATCACTCACGAGGTATGGGATGTCGTCCTTGACTTGTAAGTGCACGAATCCCTGCTTTGGTGTAACCATGAAAGGTAGTTTACCAGGCATCCAGTGAAATGCATAACCCATCTTCATGCACCTCCTCCCTACTGACAACACCGTGGGTGTCTCGTCCAACACGTGCGGCTCGACAGTCTCGTCCAACTCGTCCACGACTATCTTGGCCACGTCGGACGTGGAAGTGGAACCATTTGCGGTCTGAAACACGATCTCATCATCATCCTTCACAATATCGACACCCAGACTCTTTGCCTTGGCTCTTCCAATGAGATCATGACCACATCCAGTATCCATCAACCACTTCACCCGTTTACTGATACACGTTGACATTGCGAACACATTCTTCGGCAAACCATGCTGTTTCTTCCAGTCGACGGCCGTTTCTTTGATCTCGTCCTTGTTCCGATCATATTCGAACATTATGCTGCTCTCCTTGGTTACTGGGAAGTAGTGTTTCTTGTATACGTCGTCTACCACCTCTCTCAGTATTCTCGCTCTTATCAATGATCGTTGGACTTGATAGGCTGATAATTCTCGATGATCACTGCTCTTGAACTTCTTCTCGTCGACGTACACGTACTGATAAGGCTCATTCTCATTGTCCTCATAACCGTACCATTCCCCTTTTCGTTCCCATTGCCTTCTCTCGTCTTCGAGATAGGTGATCTCCCCATTCTCGTCGACTTCGAGTACTTCCTTGAACCATACCATTTTCTCGGGGATCTCGGACTCGCCAGACCATCTTGATGATTCGCTCATTGCGTCGTCATCATGCTCGTGGTAGACAGTCTCGGCTTCATCCGGTTCGACCTGGTCAACGTCCTTCTTGAAGCTGACCTTTCCCGCAGGAGCCGATTGCTTCAAGACTATCGCAGGCATCGCGATGGCCCTTCTTGCAATAGCTGGCGCTGCGGCCTTGGCGGCAGCCTTCGACTTGGCTTGTGCCTTGTCGCTTGACGTTGCCGGAGCTGAATTGTTCTTGATGAGCTCGTGCCTATACTTGCAAGCACTCCCCTTGTCGCATTTTCCCTTCTGAAACGCGAAGCATGCTCCATCATCCCTCTTTGGTGACGATGATCTGGATTTGGACTTACCTTTTCCTTTCCCTTTGGACATGTTCTCCAGCTTGTGCTCCGTCTTCTTGCTGTGGGAAAATGTGCATTCATTCCCTTTTACGCATCCCTTCGCTGACTTGAAGTGATACCAACATGGGTTATCTTTACTTCCGCCCGGACTCTTGCCTCTGTCGCTGGCACCGTCGGACTTGCCGTTCTTGCCAGCGTGACCCTTCGCTTTGGCCTTTGGGAGTACAGGAGCAGCATCAGGTCCACTGGGTTTCCCCTTCCTGCCTTTGCCACCCTGGTTCTCCTGTTTGCCAGTGGCCGGGCTGCATCTCTGCCGCCCGACTTCATCATCGACTTGACCGATTTCTCCTTCATGTCAAGCATCAGGTCCTCCCGATCCGCCTTAATCTGATGGTCGATCAATGCCAACAAGAATTCGTACGTCTTTTGAGGATGCTTGTCCGGCAATCTATGGTAGGCGTTGAGGCCGAACTCCATCTTCTTGCTCCCTTTGATCTTCCTGTAGAGAATATCTCTGAGAGCCAACTTGCTGGGTCTGTCTTCGCTCCTCATCTTTAGCAACAAATCATACCACTTGTTCCTGAATATAACCAAATTCTTGTCTCCAGGAAAGTCAAGGTTGAATAGGTGCTCGATGTGGTAGACAAGATCCGTTCGATCAGATGTTCTGTGTCAAGAGACGGCAAGGTGACGTCCCGTGGGACGCTATGCACCGAACCCTCAAGCTGTAATACCAACCACGTAGAAAGGTGTATACGGACGATGCCGTTATAGCCGAACCCGTGTAAACGTTGTAAGGGAGAAGGAATGATAGTTACAACAGTGGTCCTGACAATGCAGCGCAAGCAAGTGTTTTCGCTCTCAATGCCGATCACGTATGTATGCAGTCACACATCAGATCTTGAACCTCAATTGTGTCTTGAGCCAAATGGCGATCAATGGAACTTGGGAAGCAACACCAACAAGGACCTCAGAACAGCTACCCAATTTCGGCACGGGGCCTAGAGGGTTTTAACATCCCCCATTTGGGTCGCATTGTTCATCATGCGGTCCAAACACCACAAAACGTTCCACTGGCCACGGCTTCAACTACGAAATCGTGTCGTGCATTCTTTTACTTGCTATCACTACACCGTTCATTCGCTGTGAAACATGCCGGGTTCGATTGTACGAAAAGTGAAACATTCATCCTCCAATCGAAGCACACATCCATATGCAGGTGTATATAATACACTGTGGCCACTTCACTTGACCGCCAGTGAACATTCCAGCTGCCGCATTTGCGCATCGCGCAGCTGTCATCCATAAATGGGTTGGCCACAAAAGTCCACCAGACGCGCCCGCTTGTGATCGGTCTGCATATCTCCGGCAAAGAAACATCGGTGAGTAATCAATGCAAATCATAGCCATTCCAGATACCATGGACAATGCATAAATAATGAAAAGATATCATCTATAAGGTAATAGTTCCATCCATGAATATCCAGAGCGTCATAGTCATCGGAATATGTAACCATGTACACATCCATTCAACTTGGATATATGAAATCATATCATAATGTAAAGTCGTTCCATCGCAATGGTGTTGATGAGACGCAAGCAACAGATGGGGACTAACCCACATCGTGCCGCAATCAGCATCTTCACTACGCATACCGGTCCCCAATGGACAGTCTGTGAGTGCGTCGACGGAACTCCTCGTCCAAGTTCTTCTGGGCTTCTCGTGCCCGGACACACTTCTTGTTGTAGTCCTCTGGCAACCAGTGCCCTTTCCGAAGGCACCAATCCAGCAGGGGTGTGTCGCATTTGTTCGGGTCGACGGCCGAGATGATGGCGCTCACGTTGACCGTGTAACCATGTTTGCCAAGGTTCAGGCCATCCCTCACGAATGATATATACTTACAGTTGAAAGCTAGTGCAAAACATCTGAAAATAATATCACCCACCGGGTGCACTCGGTCCTTGACCAGGAGCTTCATTTCTTCCTTGGTGACATCGAGGATTCTCGCTGCAATCCACAGCTTGTAGAATGTGTAAAGTCCCTCGCATTTGCACACCATCATACGAATATATTCGTCACGCTCCTCAACCGATCGGAAGGCTCTTGTCCGAACATTCTCCGACTGAGAAATCTTCGTTGTTGTTGATGGCAATAGTATACCTTCCTGATCGTGCTCAGTGATGTTGGGGTACCTCTTGAAATCATTGTGGTAAGGGCAGCCCTCTCTCCCCTCGAGCTTGGCATTCATCGTTCTCTCCTCACCACCCTCGAACATCCCCCACATCTTGGACATCTGGAGTGCGATAAATCCTGCCATGTACTGAGCCTCACGCGGCTCGTCAAGGCAGATCGCCATCCGTTGGGAACTTATAATGTCCCGTGACGCCAGATCGGTGTCGCGGTAATGCCAACCGCTGTCTTCTTCTTCTGACGCGTAGCCGGATGTATATCCTTGCGTGTCCATGTCGTCATCATCTCCCGGAACTTCCTCCGCTTCGTCTTCATCCTCCTGTGCTGCCGCATCGTGGTTAGCTTCTTCCTGTGCACGCCTGGCATCTCCAGAGACGTTGGGGTTTTGGTTGTCCTCCTCGTCATCGGAGTTGATGTGGATGTAGTATCTTCCGATGGAGATCAGTTGTGCCTCGCACTCCAGGCATAAGCAGAAGCAGGTGGGGATCGCGGTCGCACATGATGGACATATCCGGCACCTCAGTCCTTCCCATGTCTCGTCATTCAGGATGACGACTTTGCTGATTTCGTCCCGGACCTCGTTGACCTGTGCATTGAACTCTTCCATCTTGTTGATTCGATAGAGTTCGCAGGCACGATTAACCATGTCAACGATGTAGTGCAGATTATCGGCACCTGTCTCAGTCTCCGGCATCCTCTCGCTGATCTTTGCGACGTTCTGGAGGAACATCGCAGCCGACTCTTGGGAAGAGTTGACAAAGCCAGGGCAGATCTCGTTCTCCACACACTTCGAGTACGCCCTCTTGATGTCAGCGTACTCCAGGCGCTTCCCTCCGTTGCTTTTGCCAATCCAAATGGACTTGACCTCATAGAACGGGATCACGTCAAAGACCATGAAAGTCCCATTAGCCGCGACTCCAGCCCCATACCGCGCGAGGGTTGCACTGGGAATATAGATGATCGCAATCGGATCCCCTCTCCTCACGTTCCGTAGCGTTGTCTTCGTCGCCACGTTCATCTCATCCCATGGAGCAAACGCCCCGAAGTGCAGTGCTAGCCTGTTGCCGCCATCGATTCCGCCGGGGACTAACCCACAGCGTACGATGCTTGGCAGGTTTTCCACATACGTCACATGGAATGCTCCTCCGAGAGAATCACCCATTCTTGCGGAATACCTATTCGCCAGTGCGGATGAGCTCATGAATCCAAAATCACTGTGACCGGTTGTGACTCGGATGCACCAAGGTCTGTACCATCCATCGCATCTGTTGAACATCCTGTCGATGTCGTCCCGATCCACGCCAGCTTCGGTCATTTCCTCCCTGGCTGCCCTCGTGTCGTTCGGGTTCATGATGCTCGGAAACCTTGCTGCCAAAACCTGGAATCTCGATTTTCTGCTTCCGGATTCCTGCCACTTGATCACCTCCATGATGCCCATGTATCGTTTCGCTCTCGTGGTGTATGGTGGGAATATGTCGTTGTTCCGGTCGTCAATGACAGCATCAATGTCGACCCATCCACCCTCGTCGCACCTGAAAGCACTTCCTCGGCAATTGCCGATCTTGTGTCGAAGGACTCTGCATAGGTCGTGAGATAGCTGGTTTGCTTGGTCCCTTGTAGTAAATACCGAGCGATCATCACCAATCCTGCATAGTGGAGCACCGTCGAAAGGAGCAATGCAGAAGTTGACACTCTTGCCAAGTTGCATCACGTCCACTTGCTCAAGGATTGCACCTTTGGGAAAGTATTTGGGGTCAACGATGGACGCATACGCCCATGGCAAGTGCACATCACTCACATCGCCATACTTCGGGATGTAGCACGGGATGGTGTCGCATCCCATCTCAAGCGTCTTCTTGAATGTCCTGTTGTCCCCGCACGGGTTGTAGGTGAGGTCGACGCCACCACATTGTAGCTCTCCTCCCTCAGCCGTGTCAGCCATCTCCACCAAATTAATAGTGTAGCTGTACATCTCAATTGTTTCTTTCCCTGCTTGTCCCCCTTTCTTTCTTTCCTTGGACGTTGATGAGGACGGTTCCTCCGTATCCCCCATGTCTTCATCAGATGAAACAGGGTCACTGCTGAGTAGCTCACGGAGCACCTTCATCGCCTTCTCATTTCCAGCAGCCTCCTCAATGTCCTTGCAGTCGCCGTCGTGGGCCAGGTTCGCGCACTTCTTACAGATCCCCATATCTCCCATGCACTTCTCCATTGACTCCAGGAATCCTAGTGCCGCTCTCCGCCCGTCGATCACTCGCTGCTTCTTGTCTTCCTTCTCAGTATTGGTTTGAGAACTTCGACTCGGGTCTGGTGCTTGACCAAGACCCTCATCTTCGCCCTCCGTGGCCTTTCTCTTGGAACCTTGTGCAGAGGGCTCGGTGATCAGGGATCGTGGATGTCTGGGCTTGACCTTGTTCATGATGTCAAGCACCTCCTTCGTGGGCACGCCGAGCTGTGCGGACGGTCTGTTCCGCTTTCTGTTCTGGCCCGTCGTGTGGGTCACGTTCCCAGCGAGGTGTCGCACTATTGACTGCTCGAACTCCCTCTTGATCTTCCATGCATCCTTCCACAGTGGCAGTTCGTGCTGGAAGTACGACATCACCTCAAAGAATCCCAACACCATCTCGACGACGTCTCCCAAGGATTCCTCGTTCGTGGTTTGTCCCAGGAGTTCATACATCGTTCCTTGGTCGAGCACACTCTTGATCCAGGACGAATATGCCACATTGCCAAGATCCTTGCCTATCAAGAAGATGGACATCCTCTCCTCGACTCCCTCGGAATTCTTGCACACGATCACATCCCGGGATGCGCACAATTGCTTCCCGTGACCGTTGTTGTAGAACTGCGCTGCTTGATCCACAGTCATGCTCACGAATCCCACGTGAGAAAGCTCCTTCTTCAGCCTTGAATACACGAGCTCCCGTATGATCGTGATCATGGCCTGGATATTGTTGACGTCCACCATGAGGTTTTGAAGGTCGGGGATTGCCACCACGCATTCCGCGAAGAGGCGCGTGTACATTTTCTTCCCCTCGATAGACATTGCAATACCGTTCGTGTCCGCGTTCCAGTTCGCGCAACAGTTCACGCAAGAAGAGGGATTGTACTTCGAATTCGGTCCGAGCACCTTCGACTTGCTCATCTGCATCTCTTTAGCGCAAAGTTCGCAGATAAACTTGCTGAGCTCCGTGACCGTATACCATCGAAGACGTTGATCACCGATATCGGCTTTCCCAAAAGCATCCTGCTCGCCGTGTCCTTCATCTTGCTGCTCTTGTTTCCTCTTCGACTGTGCAGTGAAGGTCGGCTTGTACTCGAATTTCACCTTCGATTCCTCCATGTTCTTCGGGATGTTGAATCGAAGGTCGGGCTCGTTTATGCACGTCCCCTCCAGCTCACACACAAACGCGTTGCTTGGTGCGACCGCATCGATGGATTTCTCAATCAGCAGTCGCTTCAGGAGGAAGTGTTGCAAGTTCGAGCTCCCAGGGATCTTGTAGTTCTTTCCTGTGAGCGCATGGACCACGCGCCACAGGCGATCGTTCTCGGTCACCAGCGCGCCTGCCGCCTTGCAGATCTCGCTAACCTTGTTGGCGATCGTCCCCAAGTCCCCTCTTCCACCATGGAAAGCAACATCGCGATTCACGCACACCACGACCAGGCCCTTGCATGTGTTGACGAGGTCAGATATCGCCTTCTGCAGGTAGTCGATGATGGGGTTGGCGGTCACCTGCCATCCGCATCCTCTCATGCACACCCAATCATATAGCGACATCCAGATGTGCACCGACATTGGTGAGTCATCCATGTCTCGCCTCCGCCGTTCAGCGATGAGCTTATCCAGCTTCTGCAATCGGGAGATGATATTCAACGTGTCGTTGGGTGAGGAGACTTGCTCACTCGACCCATAGTATGATCTCTCCTCGATGTTTGTCCATCCCTGTTCGTTGACCATCATCTGGAAGGTCTTCGTGCTCCCTTTCGAGTTGACGGCCCTCAGGGGCCAATCCAGGACCAAGAAGCTCTTCTTGTGGATCATCATGTCGCGAATCGTCGCCTCGCCAATGGGGCTCCTCTTCTGCCTATTGATAATCCGGTTCAACTGTCCAGGTGCGTTGTCCGGGTTCTTCTCCGCCTGAATCAACGCGTTGATGGCTTTGGCGCCCGGAAGGCGTCCAGTAATCAAGCATCCTGTTTGGGCACACAAGAAAGCATACAGCTGTAGCCATGCCGCATTCCCTTTCCCAACATAGGAAAGAATGATCTTCTCCGCGCTGGTCTTCTCCTCGAAGTGCAATAGCGAAGAGGTCAGGCATCTCAGCATACACTCCCAATATGTTGCGTTCTTGCCTTCTGCAAGACACGGCCCAAATACAGTTTGTATGATTGGGTACCCCGTATTGTTGTCTATGTTGAATTTCACATTGACAGTCGCGCCGCCCAAAGTGGTACCCCCTTCGAATGAAGTGTAGGTATCGTGTCCAGCAGTTGGGTTGATAATTACCCATCTGTCGTCGTCACCGCCAGAGTTCATTCGGAAAATGGAGTCGATGATCTCGTTGTCGATCTTGACAGCATCGCTGGCTTGCGACCCCCCACTTGGAGCTCCCGGCTGGGGGACTGACCCACCAGCGGTTTGACTCCTTTGTCCGGAGCTTGATGCCGACTTCTGCTGTCGCTCCGTCTTCCGCGGCGGCTCCGTCTTCGATGAGCCCATCACCCACCATGTCGGCTCTTCCCCAACCACGAAATCCTCGGGGTACTTCTCCAGTTCCCTCTCGATTTCATGAATCGTGCAGTATTTATTCTGGAAGAATTCGATCATGACGTCCTTCTCGGCCTTCTTCTCGATCTCCTTCATCCAGCTTACCCACTTGCGCCGATCTTGGTTCTCAGCGGCCCTGTCAGCCGCGTGCGGTGCCAAACTGATGGAGTTGATGTTCATCGCAGGCAGCTTCGACTCATAGATCATATCGATGCACCATAGGAAATCCCTGGCGTACTCAATCTCCCGGTAGAGATCGTTCAGCTCCCTTTTGTCTGGACGGAAATAAGCTGTATACGACTGATCTTTGGAGTCCTTCTCACCGAGCAATGGCTGCAATCTCCTCATGATGAACGATACGCACATGAGCGAATTGACCGCTCCCGATGCACGCGTCAGAGATGTCACTGGGGGTTGACCCACAGATCATCCAGCGCAATAGGTTGTTCTGGCTGGCATTCTCATCCCTCCTCAGTGCATATGCGAGGTTCTTCATCGATGCCTGCAGCTCATTCTGGTAGACCAACCCAAGGTCCCAATTCTTCTGGTAGTCGTCCTTGGAACCACGACCGTAGGAGTCGATCTTGGGAGCCTTGATCACGCTCAACGTGAACACTTTCCCCCAGTTTCGATCTCTGTATCTTGCGATTCTCCGGTCGTGCCTCTCAAACTCTGCAGTCGTCTGGAACTCCTCGGAGCTCCTCCACCTCCTCGATGACGATGCCCTAGATGACTCGTCGCTGATGAATTCTTTGTACACCTCCCCAACCGGGGTGTTCTGGTGGAATGCTGCTTTGAACGACCGTTCATCGTTGTCCTCGGCCACGCCTAGTGCGAGATCCCAGATGTTCGCGATTGATCTCAACATATCCGCCCCTTCCATGCAGTACTTGGTTACGTTGAGCAACTCGGGGTTCTTCGCCAGCATCGTTGCCTCACCGCAAAGTTGGTTCAGCGCCGACACGATCTTCTTTCCCTTGCTGCAGAATTCCCTCCATCCAAGCATACATTCGTCGGCAGAAAGCTGTCCGAAAACTTTGCTGATGAACTCTAAGGCAACCCTCATAGACTGCCCTTCACCTTTCATCATCCCGCGGCCCTTGGCAGAATAGTACGCTGAGTATGCATAAATAGCGGGGACGCCGATGTCCTCGATCCACTTCACGCACATACCCAGGTCGCTGCTCATCTCCATCCTCTTGGGTATCCTCTTGCCTTCCTCGATGGCGTTCTTCACCAAATTTCCCAAGAAGATTGCTGCTTGCCTAGATTTCCCGACAGGCACGCAGAAGAACTCATTCGTGTTGACGACAGTCGGATTGGCAGTCATCTTGATGATATTCTCCAGAACCAGGAAAACCCAAAATAAGCAGCTGCAAATGAAGCCACGGAATTGTCCCAATACGATCCCAGCTTCAGATTGAGGTGACGAACTCGTCCAGCTCCTTCTTGAAGCTTGGGGTTCGGGACTGACCCAGCTCCCCGTATGCACCAGAGGTTCGGGACTGGCCCAGCACCTCGGTTGTGCAGTTGGGGTGGTGCAGATTTCGCTCGCAGTAGCTTGGTGCTTCCGCGATCTCCTTCGCGTAATGCAAGCAAGAGCGAGTTTCAACGGTGCCGGTTTGAGGCACCTTGCTCGAGCACGAAAACGGCGAAGGATCACACCCACAATTATAGACGTGTACAACTGGGTTTCTTTGGTTTCACGACCAGCACAAGGTCCATGCTCATGGTTTCCATTGCATTTCTTAGACAACGAGCCGCCAAGTTCAAAGTTCCATGAGACAACTCTCCATGGTTTCTTGATTGGCATGGGTTTCTTTGCATATCTTTGTTTCAAGCCATAGCGACACCCATCAAACTCGTGACTAGTCCCATCATGCACGACCTCATGCAGTCTCTCATCTTTCCAATAATCACAACTTCCAGGCAACTCAAACAAAATCGCAGCTCGTTTTGTCATGGCATGCCGTTTAATTTCAACGAACCGTTCAAATAATCTCCAAAATTCTCTTTGTTTGGCCTCGATTTTCTCTGCGGTGTCAATGCCGCGAGTCTTGTTGAGGCGTGCCCATGATGATCCCCCCGTGCAAGGCCCGGCGAAGAACAACAAATCGGAAGGTTTGGTAAGCACATGTCTGGCGATTCTCCCCCCGTACTCGCTCAGTAAGTCATCAACCAGAGTTATGGTGACAACCTGCGGCCCGTCATGGCGGGCAAGAGCAGTGAACCAGTTACGTGGTTCGGAACATGCCATCAGCACGATGGGCCGAGCCAAGTCAACACTGTAAAGAGTGACGACTGTGCGAGTTCTCATACCAGGAAGCGAGACATGAACAGGAGCGCGAAGCACACCACCGTCATGTTTGACCATCGCGAGTTCAATACCCGGCGCTAACTGTGGCTTGTGCTTCACCGCAATGCGATACGGAACAAAACAACGACCAGGGACAAGCTGCTCGTGATTGATATGCAGACAACGCATGAGCAATTTCAATCGGAGCAACGTTTCCAAAGCAAGGTCGTTAACACACTTCAACTCTATGCGCTCGTTCGACAGTTCTTCAACAAATGCGGCCAGCACGGACTGCATGTCAACATCCCCGGACCCGACGTGAATTGGTCGTGGTCGTGGAGACCGTTCCCGCGCCGGTGCAGCGACCGGTACGGGATGAAACTGCCAAACTGCGCGTTCAACCCAACCATCAATTCGCACACATTGTAGCCCCGGGTCAACTCTATCCTCAACTTTGAGCCATGACCCATTCTTCAGAAACCAAGTGGAACGAAGCCACTTGCTCCCAAACGGTGTCATAACCGCGAGTGGAGGTTTCACACGCATCAATCTGGGTCCCTTGGCAACAACAACCGGATCATGTCCTTCATGCTCATGCAATCCCTCTTTAGATGTTAATCCAGACCACCATAGGTCCGGGGGCATGATCGGTATGTGTGTGTACGGAAATGTTGGAACTCCGTCAACTGTCCCCGAAGCGGTCTGCATGGTCCCCTTTATGGGATCACACGTGGGTGTGAGCGCCTTGAGGGTATCCGGGTCAGACAGCAAGCTCGGGTCAAGTAGACCAATCTGCAAACATGCATGTTTCCATTTGCGCCCATCATTGAACGCCTTGGTGTAAATATCGGCCGCCATCCTGTCGGTGACCTCATACGCCAAGTACATGTAATCACGTGTGAACATCTCATGCATCCACGAAATGCTAACACCATGGCTTCTCTCAAGGTGGCGCATCGTGGGGTTCCTCCCCGATCGCACGACACCGATCATAGCCTTATTATCGTCATAGAACACAAAGTTCGGTGACTTCTTGAGAATCCGCTCTACCAGCTTGAGAGCGGGCATACCCATCGATCTCATGGCAACGTCGGCCGCAACAATCTCGGCCTCGGGAGTGGAGTGACTCACACAACCCTGTCTTTTAGAGCTGCCAGACAACGGAAACCGGGTATTAGGCCCTTGTATATTCAAGTGTCCACCGGAGGTGGAACGCAGCGAGTCAATGCATCCCGCAAAGTCAGCGTCCGCATACAAGGCCAAGTGCACATCGTCCATAGGGTCTCCAACCCAACCGACCATGCGCCAATGTTTGGTATGATGCACATAGCACATCAAGTGATGCAAACCCCGATCATCGGAGTCAGTCCACCTATGCACGTTCCGTGCTAGGCGATTCACTTGCCGCAACAAATCGAAGCGAGCAATCCGCGCACCGTACAGCAACTTCATCAGTACGCTAGCGGCATGCGGAGCAAGGTGTCCACGCACGGGCTCCTTCATGGCCAACTCAGGAGTCCCTCCCCGTTGGTCCGGCACTGTGGCAGAACCGTCGGTGGGCACAAGATTGTTACACCAATTGCACACGACTGACGGCCCCTCTCTGGCAGGCTTCCGTGAGACGTGATTCTTTGTTTCTTCATGCAACTCAGGGGTGACAACCTTATTCAACTTCACGTCGCCCGCCACTTCAAGATAGCGGTCGACACAGGAACGTAGGAACTGTTCCATGTCATAGGTCACCGTTGTTACTCGGTGTCCGTTCCCGAGAGTGACGTTTCCCTTGCTTTGATTGCAACCAAGGTACATGTCAAGTCCAGTCTCGGGCTCAATCTTCAAACGTGTACGCAACATGCTCCACCCTTGGGCAAGGTTCTTCTGCGGCCCTGCCATTTTGAAGTCGTCGACATACACAACCAGAACAAGCTGGAGCTTTTCATGAATGTACACTGAAGGCCATTCTTCGCCGATGGGCTCAAAACCAACGGCACGCACCGACTCATCGCAGTGCTGCTCCCAAAATGTTCCCGCATCTGGGTGTCCGTACAGCGCCTTCCTCAACGGGACGACTGGTCTTCTGTACTTATCCCATTTGCATTCACTTGGCACGGCCTCCGGTGGCAATTCAATCCAACACGGCGTGCCTCTCAAGGTGGCCTGTATATACGCCTGAACAGCGTCGGCCATCTGCACATCCCAGCCATCATGACAACCCAGAAAATCCGCCCAACGCGAGGCTTCAAATGAAGCAGGGGAGTTCCCCAAATCTTGAAACATCGCAGCCTCAAAGCTTTGGTTCTTCACTTGGTTCCCCAGCAACACGCCTCTACCCTTGAACTTCCTCTTAGGATCACCAACAGGCAACTGTGAGTGCTTTTCAACGCAAATGCCGTGTGCGCGAGCCATGTGTATTTCCTCCCCCTTCGCTTTTGCTTCTCTGGCTACAGCGTCATATTCACGCACCGCGCCAAGATCGAAGACCCCCTGGTCGATTAATCCCGACCACTCTTTCTTCATTGATGCCAATGCATCAGGGTTGGTCAACATCTCTTTCCGGCCTACCGGCCTGGATACTAAAGCGTCGAAGAATCGTACAACTTTCACAGCCTTCTCTCTGTGCTGTATTCGCTCAGAAGTCACGCACGGCATCGATGGGTACTTCTTGGCTTCACCGTCCTCGCCTATCGCAGGCATTGCGAGTGGCACTTTTCCAGAAACTATCTCAGCAGACTCCTCCCATTCATACCAGGTGAGGTCCGTCGATTCGTCGACCGATGGATCCGTCCCCGATGCTGTCTCAGCTTCGTCTTTATGACTCTCCATGACTGATGCAACCGCCTTCGTCCAGTTTGGAGTCGACTTTGATCGCTCCTCAGACTTGAACTTCCAGGCATAAATTACCACCAGACACTCAAATTCTTTCTCAAGCTGAACGTTTCGTCTCATGACGTCTTGGGACTGTTTGGAATCCATGAGAACAACCACCCCGTCGACAGGATTAACAACAATCCTGACCCATTCAAGCTCAGCCAAGTGCTTCCCATCCATTGGGTTCTTGATCTTTGATATGTTCTTCCGCAATCCCCAATTGTACTGCCATTCTACTCCACCCCAGCGGTTCCGAAGCATCGCTCGAATTCTCTTACCACCGGGCATCTGTAATGTCCGTGCCTCTGCCGGCGCGGAAATCTCAGACTCTTTACTCTTGGGATCTTCCTCTTTCCTTTTGCCACCGCCCTTCACCTCGGCCTTCTCTTCCTTGGTGTAATATTTACTCATCATCTTCCATTCTTCAGGAGTGAACTCTGGAGGTCTCGATGTCTTCATTAGCCTGAATCCGTCCTTCCCGACAGGATACGGTCTCCCGGCCTTGTCGATCTTAACCTCCTTGCCATCGTCGTTGACGTACGTGATACCATCCCCGGGTAGCCCAACTGACACGTGTGGAAGGTCGGACTTCGCAACCTTTTCATCGCCCTTAGGGTGTCCATCTCCTTTCCCTTTTGAGGAGCTCGGTCTAGCATCTTCTTCTCCTGCATGATCCCCCCGATCTCCGGCGATTACTTCCGGGCCATCGTCGAGCAGTAGACCAGCGATCTGATCGACTTCATCGTCAAGCAGTCGCTTCTCGTCACTCTGCAACAACTTCAGGCTCGTAGTCCTCATCCTCGATCAGGCGGTCACGTGCATCCAGACCGATTGCATCGATAGACATCTCTATTCCTTCCAAAGTCTCGTTGGCAACCTTGTACTTCTGTTGTATTGGGAATGTCAGAGGAGATTTCAGAATCATCCTCTCCGTCTGATGTGGCATTCTCAACCGAGGTGGAACCTTTGCCTTCTTGATGTTCAGCTCTGCACCCGCAAATGCAGTAAGTGCCCAAGCACGATACTTGTTTGCCCAATGCATACCGGTGCTCAACACATATCCAGCAAATATACCAGTTTCCCCTCTCGGCTCGAACTTCTCCCTCTTTCCCCCTCGTGCTTCGCTCGGCTTGAAGTCCACTAGCGCACCAAAAGGTATCTTCTCGCCCTTGAACTCCTCGCCATGCAGCCTCATCCATGCACTCGATCCGTTCACCTCTTCGATGTTCATGAGATGGCACAGAGTGGTGATGGCCTGCACCCAATAACACGTGGGTAGACCGGCATGTACTAGACAAGCCGAAGTCTGGTCAATGATGAATTGATTTGTTCTTTCAGCAAGGGAATTGTTCTGCGGCCGTCCAGGCAGCGATAGGTCGTGGTTCAGCTTCAGCTCCACGCACGCATTGATCAGTTCCGGGCCGTCATCCGAATATACCTGCTTGATTTTCCTCCTCCCGCAGAAGTGCTTGATAGCCCTGACGACTGAGTCAGTGTCTCTTCTCGCGGTGGGATAAGCCATGATAATTCCGGTATATATGTCCCGGATGATGAGCGCATACCTGCCTTCCACTTCATGATCTCCTGATGCCGTCACAAAGTCGAACGTCACCAGGTCACCGAACGTCTTCACTTCTCTTTTGAATGCTCCCGTTCGTGATCTGAAGTGTCTCATCTTTGCCTTGACGCATGATTCGCAGAAGGGATTTCGGTATCTGTGTGTAAGCAAATGAGCTATGGAGTTGGCGTCCTTCTTGAGGACCCCCACTTTCCTCTTTATTGATGATCCTTCGTACACGTCTACTTCGATTCCGGCATCTGGATCATCTTCATCAACCTCTTCCTCGTGAGCTTCGGCATCACCATGTCGATGCGGGACTGACCCAACATCTACAGGTATTTCCTCAGCCACGGGAGGCGGACGTACCGGACCGGCTCCTCCGGGTGGCCCGAAGTCGAATGCCCCGTCGTGGTGTTCGCCCTCGGCCTCTGCGGACTCACCGACAGCGGCGGGTGTGACGTCGTTCTCATCGTCACCTCCCTGATCTGCCTCGTCGTTCGTTACCATCGCCAATACTTCCGAAAAGTGCTCCTTGAGGTCGTCTATCGTAGGGCGATGCCTGTTACTCCGAAGTTTACCATCACTCACTAGGTACGGGATGTCGTCCTTGACCTGCAAGTGCACGAATCCCTGCTTTGGCGTAACCATGAAAGGTAGTTTACCAGGCATCCAGTGAAATGCATAACCCATCTTCATGCATCTCCTCCCCACTGACAATACCGTGGGTGTCTCATCCAATACATGCGGCTCGACAGTCTCGTCCAACTCGTCCACGACTATCTTGGCCACATCAGATGTGGAAGTGGAACCATTCGCGGTCTGGAACACGATCTCGTCGTCATCTTTCACGATGTCGACACCCAGGCTCTTCGCCTTGGCTCTTCCAATGAGATCATGACCACATCCGGTGTCCATCAACCATTTCACCCGTTTGCTGATGCACGTTGACATGGCGAAAACGTTCTTCGGCATACCATGCTGCTTCTTCCAGTCGACAGCCGATTCCTTGATCTCGTCCTTGTTCCGATCATACTCGAACATTATGCTGCTTTCCTTGGTCACCGGGAAGTAGTGCTTCTTGTATATATCATCCACCACTTCTCTCAGTATCTTCGCACGTATCAATGATCGTTGGACTTGATAGGCTGATAATTCACGATGATCACTGCTCTTGAACTTCTTCTCATCGACGTACACGTACTGATAAGGCTCATTCTCATTGTCCTCATAACCGTACCATTCCCCTTTTCGTTCCCATTGCCGTCTCTCGTCTTCGAGGTAGGTGATCTCCCCATTCTCGTCGACGTCGAGCACTTCCTTGAACCACACCATTTTCTCGGGGATCTCGGACTCGCCAGACCATCTCGATGATTCGCTCATCGCGTCGTCATCGTGCTCGTGGTAGACAGTCTCGGCTTCGTCCGGTTCGACCTGATCAACGTCCTTCTTGAAGCTTACCTTCCCTGCAGGAGCCGATTGCTTCAGGACTATCGCGGGCATTGCGATGGCCCTCCTCGCAATGGCAGGCGCTGCGGCTTTGGCGGCAGCCTTCGACTTGGCTTGCGCCTTGTCATTTGACGTTGCTGGAGCTGAATTGTTCTTGATGAGCTCATGCCTATACTTGCAAGCGCTTCCCTTATCGCACTTCCCCTTCTGAAACGCGAAGCATGCTCCATCATCCCTCTTTGGTGACGATGATCTGGACTTGGATTTGCCCTTTCCTTTCCCCTTGGACATGCTCTCCAACTTATGCTCCGTCTTCTTGCTGTGGGAAAAAGTGCATTCATTCCCTTTCACGCACCCCTTCGCCGATTTGAAGTGGTACCAGCAGGGGTTATCCTTGCTTCCGCCCGGACTCTTGCCTCTGTCGCTGGCACCGTCGGACTTGCCGTTCTTGCCAGCGTGGCCCTTTGCCTTGGCTTTTGGGAGCACAGGAGCGGCATCAGGTCCACCGGGTTTCCCCTTTCTGCCCTTGCCACCCTGGTTCTCCTGTTTGCCAGTTGCTGGAGCCGCATCCTTCCCGCCTGACTTCATCATCGACTTGACCGATTTCTCCTTCATGTCGAGCATCAGGTCTTCCCGATCTGCCTTGATCTGATAGTCGATCAACGCCAATAAGAATTCATACGTCTTCTGAGGATGCTTGTCCGGTAGTCTATGGTAGGCATTGAGGCCGAACTCCATCTTCTTGCTCCCTTTGATCTTCCTGTAAAGGATGTCTCTGAGAGCCAGCTTACTGGGTCTGTCCTCGCTCCTCATCTTCAGCAGCAAATCATACCATTTGTTCCTGAACATGACCAAGTTCTTGTCGCCAGGAAAGTCGAGGTTGAATAAATGCTCGATGTGGTAGACAAGATCCGTTCTATCGGAAGTTCTGAATGATTGCATAACTAATGCCACCAACTCTCGTCCCTTCACGATCACCCCTTGTTGATGTCGTAGTTCAGAGTGTCGTGTAGCATCGAGGTATACGTCCTTGGCTTCGTCAGGTGCTTGTTTCAGCATGTTCTGCATGCCCATGGCCATCTTAATATCTATCGTAGCAAATCTGTCGCCACCTGAATCGCTAAGCAAATCCAGGTCTGGGTTCAACCCAAGAGCCTGCTCCAGCCATTTCGTCCATGCGTCGGTATCTGGATCTGCACATGCGCTCAGAACATTCATCAGCAGTTGCATCTTCCAGGTGTCAAGTTGATGGATCTTTGGCCAGGCCGGAATAGATACTCTCTCGGCCTCTTTCCTCGAGATTCTCGGTCGATCATTCTTGATCTCTCGGTTATCTCTCGATCTCCTTCGTCTCCTCCGTGTCCGATCGTCTTCTTCCTCTTCTTCTTCCTCGTCTTCCTCATCTCCTTCGTCGTCGTCATCCTCATCCTCATCATCGGGTGGATCATCCGGAGGTCCTCCTCCGCCACCAGCGAGGCTCAACTGACGTCGACCCGCTCCCTGCCCATTCCCATTGGGCGGGAATCCACCGTAATCCAATGGGGGCGTAGTACCGTTGTTTCCCCCCCCATCACCACCACCAGTCGTAGTAGTGGATTGTGGGACATGCCCAACAACCCCTTGCATCTGGGATAGGTGTACATCGATCATTGGATCACCGAAAGACGGAAAGAGGATCGAACCTGGCATCAGCGACGAATTAGGGATTTGATTTGAAGACGATGACGGGACTGACCCAGCCACCTTCTTGTCTATCCTATTTGAATTAGCCTGGGTTCCTCCCTCAGCGCGTTTCACTACTGCTCGTTCACGATGTCCATCTTTGCTGCTGGAGGCTTCCTGTGTCTCCAGCTTCTTGTGTGCACGTAGTTCCTCGTTGTCAGCATCGAGTTGGCGTACAAAACTCTCTTCTTGCTTGAGCGTCGCCTCTCTTTCTTTCAGTTGTCTCTGAAGCTCATGCATCTCCTCGAGGTACTCATCGTACATTCCCTTAGCTGTCAATCTCCAGTACTCAGCCTCCTTCGACTTCTCGTCCATCGTGCACCGTTCCTCTTGTTTCTCTTCTTTGACCTGGGCTAACTCCAAGATCGCATCCTGACGATGACCACCTTCGACAGCAATCATCTGGTCCTTCATCGACACGTCGGACTCATACTGTTTGACGATCTCTTCTTTTTCGCGAAGCAAGCAATCTGCTCTCTTCGATTCCTGTTCCGCAAATACTGTAACGTCATTCAGCCTCGCCATCAGCTGTTCCCTGGAGTCCTCCAAAGAGTACGTCTCGGGGCGCTTGACGAGTGCATGCTCCAACTGTGATTTCAGACTTTGGACCATCTCCTCCTCGTTGAACTTCTCGATAGATGTAGAAGATTCTATGCCTCTGATCTGTTGCTGATAAACTGATATCTGTTGTGAAGCCTCACGGTGTATCTGATTTGCACGTATAGCTGATTCCTGCGCGGCCGACTTCTCGCTTGCCATGTAGGATTTCATCAATGCAATCTCCCGCTTCTGCTCCATGATAGTTCCTTCAGCTTGCCTCATCTGTTGCATTATAATATTCGACTCCATGTCTTTCTTCTCCCCGTACTGAAATGCGTTCATTTCCACCTTGCGCATCTGTTGGGCTTCTTCCTCAAACTTGCGCCATGCCTCAGCCATGTGGTGTTGGTGGTGACTCACTAGATGTCCCGACTGCTTGCTGGCAATCTCGCATCGTCTTTCCAGCTCCTGGATCCGGATGGTGCTTCCATAGTCTTCTTGGTTAAGATTCGCCATTGCTGCCGACATTTCATCAAGTGTCTTCTGATATTCCCCGATCTCCACCTCCATCTTATTCTTCTCTTTGATCACGGCGCGAAAATCTGCACTGGTGGGTGATTTTGATCTCCCACCCTTCGATGTCGATCTCACGCCCTTCTGCGACGTCCGTGGTGTCGCAGGCGAAATGATGATCTTCTCGGTGGGGATTCTCTTTTCTTCGACTCCTGATGAACATCGATCTGCTTCCATGATCTTGTGGGAGTAGATATGTCGCTGAATAGCGCGGAACCTCCGCTCCCAGGTTCATCCTGTGAATCTGCAACCATATCCATCACCGCAGGAAGAGCCATCAATCCATTGGATCCCTCTGAGCTGCTGTTCCCAAAAGTTGCAGTACTTGGGCTCGCCGAAGACGCCATTGTACTGTGTAGGTTATCGTTCCTTTATTGTCCCTGTACCCGCAATAAACCAGCTGTCTCCCAGTCCAGTGTAGAGCTTGTAGTTACGGCTGATAACCTGTCAAGAGACGGCAAGGTGACGTCCCGTGGGACGCTATGCACCGAACCCTCAAGCTGTAATACCAACCACGTAGAAAGGTGTATACGGACGATGCCGTTATAGCCGAACCCGTGTAAACGTTGTAAGGGAGAAGGAATGATAGTTACAACAGTGGTCCTGACAAATGCAGCGCAAGCAGTTGTTTTCGCTCTTAATGCCGATCACGTAGGTATGCAGTCACACATCAGATCTTGAACCTCAATTGTGTCTTGAGCCAAATGGCGATCAATGGAACTTGGGAAGCAACACCAACAAGGACCTCAGAACAGCTACCCAATTTCGGCACGGGGCCTAGAGGGTTTTAACATTCTGAATGATTGCATAACCAATGCCACCAACTCTCGTCCCTTCACGATCACCCCTTGTTGATGTCGTAGTTCCGAATGTCGCGTAGCGTCGAGGTACACGTCTTTGGCTTCGTCAGGTGCTTGTTTCAACATGTTCTGCATGCCCATGGCCATTTTGATATCTATCGTAGCGAATCTGTCGCCGCCGGAGTCGCTCAGCAGATTTAGGTCTGGGTTTAACCCAAGAGCCTGTTCCAACCATTTCGTCCATGCGTCAGTATCTGGATCTGCGCATGCGCTCAGAACATTCATCAGCAGTTGCATCTTCCAGTTATCGAGTTGATGGATCTTTGGCCAAGCAGGAATAGACACCCTCTCGGCTTCTTTCCTCGAAATCCTCGGTCTTTCGTTCTTGATTTCTCGATCATCCCTCGATCTTCTGCGCCTCCTCCGTGTCCGATTGTCATCTTCTTCCTCTTCTTCTTCCTCGTCCTCTTCACCCTCTTCGTCGTCGTCGTCCTCGTCCTCGTCATCGGGTGGATCATCCGGAGGTCCCCCTCCGCCACCTGTGAGGCTCAACTGACGTCGACCTGCCCCTTGTCTATTTCCATTGGGCGAGAATCCACCGTAATCCAATGGGGGTGTAGTACCGTTGTTTCCCCCTCCATCACCACTACCACCAGTTGTAGTAGCGGGTTGTGGGACATGCCCAACAACCCCTTGCATCTGGGATAGGTGTACATCGATCATTGGATCACCAAAAGACGGAAAGAGAATCGAACCTGGCATTAGTGACGAATTAGGGATCAGATTCGATGATGATGACGGGAATAACCCAGTCACCCTCTTGTCTACCCTAGTCGAATTAGCTTGGGGTCCTCCCTCAGCGCGTTTCACTACTGCACGTTCACGATGTCCATCTCTACTGCTAGAGGCTTCCTGTGTCTCCAGCTTCTTGAGTGCTCGTAGTTCCTCATTGTCAGCATCGAGTTGACGAACAAAACTCTCTTCTTGCTTGAGCGTCGCCTCCCGATCCTTCAGTTGTCCCTGAAGTTCACGCATCTCCTCGAGGTACTCATCATACACTCCTTTAGCTGTCAATCTCCAGTACTCGGCCTCCTTCGACTTCTCGTCCATCGTGCACCGCTCTTCTTGTTTTGCTTCTCTGACCTGGGCTAACTCCAAGATCGCATCTTGACGATGACCACCCTCGATAGCAATCATCTGGTCCTTCTTCAACACGTCGGATTCGTACTGTTTGACGATCTCTTCCTTCTCGCGAAGTAAGCACTCTGCTCTCTTCGATTCTTGCTCCGCGAATGTTGTAACGTCGTTCAGTCTCGCCATCAGCTGTTCCCTGGAGTCCTCCATAGAGTACGTCTCGGGGCGTTTGACGAGTGCGTGCTCCAACTGTGATTTTAGACTTTGGACCATCTCCTCCTCGTTGAACTTCTCGATAGATGTAGACGATTCATACCTCTGATCTGTTGCTGATAAACTGATATTTGTTGTGAAGCCTCACGGTGTATCTGATTTGCATGTATAGCTGATTCCTGCGCGGCCGACTTCTCGCTTGCCATGTAGGATTTCATCACTGCAATCTCCCGCTTCTGCTCCATAATAGTTCCTTCAGCTTGTCTCATCTGTTGTATTATAACATTCGACTCCATGTCTTTCTTTTCCCCGTACTGATATGCGTTCATTTCCACCTTGCGCATCTGTTGGGCTTCCTCCTCAAACTTGCGCCATGCCTCAGCCATGTGGTGTTGGTGGTGACTCACAAGATGTCCCGACTGCTTGCTGGCAATCTCGCATCGTCTCTCCAGCTCCTGGATCCGGATGGTGCTCCCATAGTCTTCTTGATGAAGATTCGCCATCGCTGCCGACATTTCATCAAGTGTCTTTTGATATTCCCCGATCTCCATCTCCATTTTGTTCTTTTCTTTAATCGCGGCGCGAAACTCTGCACTGGTGGGTGATTTTGACCTCCCACCTTTTGATGTTGACCTCACGCCCTTCTGCGACGTCCGTGGTGTCGCAGGCGAAGATGATGATCTTCTCGGCGGGGATTCTCTTTGCTTCGACTCCTGATGAACATCGATCTGCTTCCATGATCTTGTAGGCGTGGATATGTCGCTGAATAGCGCGGATCCTCCGCTCCCAGGTTCATCCTGTGAATCTGCGATCAAATCCATCACCGCAGGAAGAGCCATCAATCCATTGGATCCCTCTGAGCTGCTGTTCCCAAAAGTTGCAGTACTTGGGCTCGCTGAAGATGCCATTGTACCGTGTAGGTTATTGTCCCTTTATTGTCCCTGTACCCGCAATAAACCAGCTGTCTCTCTGTCCAGTGTAGAGCTTGTCGATACGGCTGATAACCTGTCAAGAGACGGCAAGGTGACGTCCCGTGGGACGCTGTCCACCGAACCCTCCAGCTGTAATACCAACCACGTAGAAAGGTGTATACGGTCAAACCGTTATAGCCGAACCCGTGTAAATGTTGTAAGGGAGAAGGAATAATAGTTACAACAGTGGTCCTGACAAATGCAGCGCAAGCGAAGTGTTTTCCGCTCTCAATTGCCGATCACGTATGAACGCAGCTACACATAAGATCTTGAACCTCACTTGTGACTTGAGCCAAATGGCAATCAATGGAACCTTGTAAGCAACACAAACACGGACCTCAGAACTGCTTCCCAATTTAGGCACGGGGCCAGGAGGGTTTTAACAACCAAAATATCCACCGCGGCGAGGGGAACGCGAAACAGCCCTAAACCGCTCAGAAGACGGGAACGAAAGATCACCACGATGAGCATTACGAGTGTCGCCATAGAAGACTGAAGCGAATTGCGAAGCAGTCGAGCGATCACCGTCAGAAATAGGAGTGGCATAGGTGAACATTTCCTCAACTGGGATTGCATCGGAATTCTGCACATCTCCAAGTGATTGATCACGGGCATGATGTGTAGTGAAGGACTCCCTTCGAGACAGAATGCGTTGGTATCCTTGATGCTGCCAGTCGCGAATGGTCCATGCCTGACCGTGTTCACCAGTCCCACCACTGGGATCAGTTACCCGCTGCCACTCCCGAAAAGAGTTGTCTGGCAGATCAGGTACGGTTTCTCCGGGTTGCCATAGCTGAGGCTGTCCTGGAGTATAGATCCGCACCCACTCCTGATCCTGCCAGACCGAGTATTCGAGCCATGGGTACTGCTTCGCATCCTCGATGTCCATGCCGAAGTGAGAGACAGGGCGTACCGCGGGTTCAGATCCAGCTAGTAAAGAAACAGGCACCATGCACAACCATGCACAAGCATCAACCAAGCAAGGCAGTACAAGTATGAAAACCACCCTTTTTTGTACTATGCCCGACACGCGTCAGTCTAGTCATCATTTAGCTCGAAGATAGGCTTCACCTTCGCGGTGGTGCTGCCTGATGGATTCGTAGGCCGGTATGGGTCAGAGACCCCAATAGACTCCGGTGGTGCAATTCCACGAGATGCACGTACAGGTTGGTGTTGTTGGGATGCGTGACGTGCGCGATCCGACAGTTGTTGAGAGATCCCCTCTTGAAGACGAGTCAGATCTTCAGTGGAGAAAGCCGCCGCATCCGAGGATCTAAGAATCGCTTCCAACATCTGCGGTGACATACTCAATGCCGAGGATTGCGTGGCCACGTTATGCTGATCAGGAAACGACATCGAGTCGAAGTCATGACCAGCTTGAGGGGCAGCGACTCTCCGATAGCCCTCTGTGGCCCAGTCTCTTTTGTACCAAATGCTGTCATTGGGCTGCGCACCGTCTTGATCAGGATTTGGGACATAGAACTCCTTCCACTCTCTGTATGTGTGAGGTGGAGGTGGAGCATCATGTTCTTCCTGTGGAGTCCATGATCCCGGATGAAAGATCTTGACCCACTGGGCATCTGGTTGTTGAGGATCCGGACACCACTCCAGCCACGGCATGACAACTCAAACCCGGGAAGACAGATTGATAGGTGTACGGCTGCAGACAACAATTACTGCAAGAGACACAACAACAACCATGCAAGCAAACACTTTTGCACTGAATAGAATCTCCAGAAAGACGAGGACGAGCATCAGCCACCATCTGAGTTCGAGGATGCCGACGAAGAGGTCAGTCCAGCGTACATGAGGTGCGGTGAGCCCGAAGCGAAAACTGGACGCGCAATGCTAGGGTGTGGATGACCGAGTCGTTGATATCCTCTGGTGACCCAGTCCCGATAATGCCAAGTATGGAAGGACGCATAGGAGACCGGCTGAGAAACAGAGCCCATATTGGTGCTGCCCGTGCTGTCCCTCGGCCAATACACTTCGAAGTGGTAGACTTTGCGCCATTCCCGATAGGTGGTTGAGTCCTCCGGTTTCGGCGACTGGATGCCACGGACCAGGTACATAGACCCGAATCCATTCAACCAACGCTTGTGCTCGCGGGGCCATTGACGATGTCGTACTCAAAGTAGCGTGGCAGGGGCCATCGTGCAGCGCCATATATTGTAGAATTGAACATGTGAACCAGGCAAGCCGCTCGAGGTCAAAAGGGAAGCGGCGAACACATGAAGACGGAAAGCACAACACAATCCAAGACAACCCAACATGATATCGCACTCAACACAGGCACACCCGCATCATGTTAGCCGACATGTTGCTCAAGTATCACTCCGAATCGTTCCAAGGATCATAGAATGGCGGTGGTGAAGGTTCCCGCCACGCCCCATCCGGAACAGATGACTCCACCGAGGAAGTAGCGTCTGCATTCACGAGCGCCGCCGATCCAATGGCTGGTAAAGGAACTCCAAGACGTTGATACCCTTGTGTTTCCCAGTCTCGGTACTCCCACACGTGGTAGGACACATACGAACTGGGCGTGACAATGGGGTCCGCGGTTGTTCCTCCGGTGCTGTCTTCGGGCCAGTACACTTCAAAGCGATATGACCTGCGCCACTCCCGATACGTGGAAGCGTAGATTGGGGCACGAACTAGAGTATCAGTGGCTACGGGTCGCCACGTGCCCGGTGTGTAAATTCGAATCCATTCCACTCCTCTCTCGATGTGGTACTCGAAATAGTGAGGGTTCATAGCGGCAAGACAGGTCGTCGCGGGGCCGCTGAAAGAAATCGTAAATCTGCGGCGAAGACACTCATGCAATGACAACCAAACACAACTAGAGTGTTGACCGAGGCAATGCAAGGCAACTTTTCAAACTGAAGGTGAGACACAGCAGCAAGGTTTGTAGTATACGACACCTATGCTTCACCGCCGCTGATGCCGCACACACCTGCAATGATAATGTCCTGGTCGTCGACGAGCACAGGGAGAAAGACATTTCCGTCCATGGCGTAGGAAGGCATGACAGTAATGCTTGCAACTTGCCAATGGGGACAGCGATGGACGGGTGGCTCGTTTGGAAGGGAACACGGTGAAGGGTCGCCGAGATCTCCGCGGTGCAGAAGCAGATGCTGTTCGAGAGCGTTTCGATGAACGCCCTGGACTGCGTAGATCATCATCACGGGACTGGTCAGTGCTGTAAATCGAGCGGCGTGTGCGCTGCGATTTCGATGTGGCAGGGCACGATTGTCCTCGAGGAGAAGGGTTCGAGGAGGCACGCACTGAGGGCATAAACTGTGGGTGTAGAATCACCGGTGGTGGTGGCGGTGGAGGAGGCGGAGGTGGGAGAAGTATTGGAAACCTTGGCGGGGGTGGAGGTGACGCAGTCTGTCGAATTGGTCTGTCAAGCAAGGTACCAGGTCCGTGAAACTGTAACCACGTCGGCTGCGCTCCATGGGTCCAAGTAATGTATGTCTGCACATCTTGTTCCGACATGATTTGAGCAGCTCAGCCATGCATGCAATCCAAGTCAGCAACAACATCCACGACAGCAAACAATGTTTTCACTGGTCGAAATGTCAAGTAGGTCCAAGCAAGCAAAAAATCATGCGATCTGCCATGACTGCAATCCCAACCATCACGACAACCTGCAACGCTCACCGAATGCACTGCCACGTCCTACGAGTTAGTCCTCCAGTAGTCACTGGTTCATTCGACGTGGGAGAAGGGCGGAACGATGAGGCACCTGGATGTGGACGAACTGAACCATCAGAATCCGAGTCAGGTGTGGTAGGCGATGTCTGTCCTGGTTCGCGTCCACTGTGTGAGGGTGGGGGAGCAAGAGGCCGTGGTGGTGGCAAGCGATCCAACATTGACTCTGGACGACGACCAGAAGTGCTGTCAGCGGCATCCCGATGTGCCGCACGAGGCGGGGATAAGGCCGGTATATACCAGGTGGAGGAAGTATCCAGAGGCCGGGTTCGAATTCGAGTAGGAGAGCGAGATCGATCAGACGAAATGCGCTCTGTGATAATGTGAGGGCGCAGTCCGTGCCTGGAGTTCCGTGGGGCCCTAGGAGACACTCGAGTGTCCGACTGCTGGTTTCGCTCGGTCGCCAGGGCAAAGTTCAGCGTGTCCAGAGCAGTCGCTACTTGGGATGCGAGGACATTGGGTACCGCCACCAGGTTGTTCACAAACTCGACTGACAACTGCATGGCAAATGAACTCACAGCAAGGACAAATCCAGCAAGAAAGGCTGCGGAACTGCAAAGACATGATGTTAGCAAAACATGCGTGCATCAATATACTGAGGACCTTTTGCCGCTGGTGGTCCGTCAACGGTCATATGAGAGACCAGATGGCCGACACGCCGGCATGGCCTTGACTGCCGGCGGGTACTTCGGCGTGAAGGCGCGGCGGTGGGACGTGGGACCAGCGTCGTCAGGGCGACCAAGAGGACGCCTGTGATGACTGCGGCTGCGAGACCGACGCCGATGAGGTTCCCGGTGTCTGGACCTTCTTCTCCGTCTGCGCTCTCGGGAAGTACTGACACTCACCGTATGAACATGAGCAGTGTGCTCCATCCGGTTGTCCGAGGTGGCCACAAGAGTGACTGGTACCGTCGGGTAATCCGGTCGGACTGATGTTGCCGGCATGGACGGCGGCGTCGTTGATGGCGGGGGTGGCGGCGGTGGTTGCCCGTCTGGTACTGGTGGTGTAGTCCGGCCAAAAGAATACTGATTTGCGACGAGATGGCAAGCAGAATATGCCATTCTCGTAAAAGGTCCCCATGATCCATCCCAATGCAGGTTAAGGCTGGACAGAAAGGGCGATTCAATCAGTAGTCAACTCAAACTGCGGCGACAACAAGCAATACAACAAGCATGCAACAAACCGCACCAAGACATGAGCATCAAGCAACCCCACACGCTTTTTCCGGAAGAGGAGCGTCATGATGTACACCACGAAAGTCTGGGCACAAACCACGGTGGGCCAGTGCAAAAGGAGGTGTCGGACTGCATTGTCGTAGTCATTCACTAGAACATTCCCACATAGCTGGGAACCGCAATTGATGAGCGGAGTTTCCACCTGCCATCTTTGGCGTGAATGCAGTCATAGTAGTGGGAAGCAGCGATGTCGGCGTACACTCCGCCTCGGGGAACGGTGCAATGATTTTGCCGGAGTCTTGCAGATCCGCCAATGCACATGGGGCGATCAGTGTGTATTCCCGCGAACTGCGCTGCCGCCTTGACCGCCGCTTCATGAGATTGAAGGCTGCCTCTGCAGTAAAATCCCATCGGAGGCAACCACACTTCATTCCAATTTGTGCATTCGCGGTTGGGGGAGGTTGCTCTTGCCATTTCGAGGGTCTGATCAGCTCTTCATCTCGCAGAATGCTTATGGCCGCCTGCATATTGGTATTGTGGGCCCAGAAAAACGTCGACTGTGACTGTGTGCGACGCTTATCCGGCAGCAATCGGCGTGGCACAAAGGAGAAGAGGATCCCAAAGAGGTTCTTCTGGGCGTTCTTCTTGTCCGGCGAGAAGTGGTGATACGTCCGTGTAGTCCTGCGAATATATGGCCATCCCTCTTCGCAAATGCCAAGCTGGACGATGAGTTGTGGCGGCAGGGATTTCGGGGGGATCCGGAAGTAGTTGGAAATCTCCCTGACCACTTGATCCGTCCAGGGTCCTGGGACACCATGGGGCAGCGGAGAAAATGGAAGCTCTGAAATGGACTTTACCCGCTGCTCATCTTCGATGATGTTGCGGTGATGCGGCATGAGGCTCTAGACCGTCTCCCAAGATTTCTTCCACTGCTCAGGTTCAGGAAACACACAGGCGGCAATGGAGGGCAAGGTGTAGTAAAGGACACCGTCCACCAGGATGGCAATTTCCTCGATCCGGCAGCCAGTGCGTAGCTTGAAACGGTGACTGCCCAAGTCAGGTACATGCTGGCGAACTGGGAGAGGAAGCAGCACAATGTGGTTCTCGGGTGCTCTAACTTGAGTGGGAGGCAGTCTTCCTCATCATCCGACTTTCCTTGTGGGCCTGGGGTGAGCCTGATCCGAGAATGACGGGACCTGGGTGAGCGCGATCGTCTCCCGACTGTATGAGTGCGCACCGCCCTGATGTTGGCCTCTGATCCGAGTGCTGGAACATCACGGGAAGAGCTGTGGGCCTGCAAATTGTGCTGGTGTACTAGACCGTGTGTCCGGACGAACATTTGCATCTCATTGCCGTTGATGAAGTTTGGAAGGTGCTCCAGCGTCACTTGGCTCGTGGTTTGAACGGATCCGTCTGGGCGTAATAGACTGGTGACCGTGTACTCCGCCATGGTTTTGAGCCAGCTGCATGCAGACACATCTCAACACATCAACAAACAATCACAAGCGCACACGATAAGTAACAAAGCAACAAGACCACGTGCAGATTTTGTCCCGAGTCGACGCCGGACATCACGAAGGAGATGGGGATCGAAACCTTTGGCCTCATAAAGGCGCTTGAGAGCGTTGAGTCCATGTTGTTGCTGAACCGCAGGTTGTGCACCACGTATAATGAGCCAAGAGCGAGAAGACCAAGAAGAGTAAGTAAACATCTGATCATTGGCACTCCGAATTCCTTTGATTTGAGAGGGATGATCAGGTAGCTGTGGTGTAATAGTTCTGGATGAAGAATCACATCGGTAACCCAGCACTTTGTCATCATGCTGAACCTCAAGCATCACAGGTGGGCGATAAAATTCCAGGGGAAGAAAATTCTTGAGCACGGGCGAGTGTGGGGCAGAATCACGTAGTAGAATCAAACGATTGTCGACATAGCGCTCATGCCAGATCACCCCGACATCGGGCATGCGAAAACGCAGAGAACACATTGTTTGGTGCCAGAAGAAGTCCTCCACCGTGGCAACCAGATTACAGAGCGGTGGTGCTGCTGGTGATCCCATAGCGACTCCACGTTCTTGCCGGAACAAGTAGCCATTGATCTCGAAGTGACTGCTGTCAATGACACAAAGTCCAGGAGGTACCGGAGGTCTTGTTCACGAAAAGTTCGAGGGACCTTCATTTGACACATACGGCGTCGATGATCAGACTTCACTTCGTACACTGACCACTGAGAGGATCTGCGAAGGCCAACAACTTGATCGTAACGATGAAGAAGCACCTGTAGTGCCTGATGGAAGCGTTCCGTAGGAATGGACGTGAAGAAGCCGGACAGGTCCTGAGACACCAGGTGGATGTATTCGGCGGGATCTGCCTTTGACAGTGCCTCCCACAGCTGCTGGACAAGTTCTTGTACTGAAAGTTGTCCTGGAATGTCGGGAAAAGTAACTTTGGTAAGTTCAAATATGAGGGCGCCGAAGACCGTGAGGAAGGGAGCTGCCCACGTGCGAAAGAATGAAATGATGGGTCTTGCTTTCTGCCAGTCCTTGGTCGGCTTTGGAAGGATGCGAGCTGTAGGCAATGGTGCTTGAAGTCGAAGTCCCCACGCATAGCGCTGAAGTAGGAGGGAAGGTACCGTAGTGACCACTTCAGAGCGAAAAGATGCTGCGGATTCACGACATAGCGAAAAGACATCTCCCGAGCAAAAGGTCTTCTGCATCAGTATGGCGAACAATGAAGGGCAAATCACATGTGCACGAGAGGGGAAATGATCCGCGGGAATTACAACCCACGAGGACAGAGAAGCCACGGTTCGTTGCAGTGATGTCGATGACCAATAAGCACGATCTTGAAGGTTGGATCGATGGGTGTCCATCAATTGAGTCAGAACAGGCTGTAGATCAGTAAGAAGACTGGAGCCATGTACATGCCACCGACGAGCTAGTTTGCGAAGTTGTGTGGTGAAACGCTGATGCAACAAGTCAACATCACCGAAATACTGATCCTTCATAGACGCGGCCATGATATCCATGTCGATGTCCGCATTGATGCGTGAGAACTCATCTACCACTACTGCATGTTCATGCGCACGGTGTACGTGGTGATCATCAATGTCCGAACAGCGACACGGAAAAGATGCTTCAGGAGTCCATCTGCGTTGCCATGTGCGGTAGTTGTAGATCCTGTCGCCCAAAGTGGCGCTGCAAGTTTCCACCACCCGGATCTTTGGAAGGAATAGGGAGGGAAACAAGTCACGATGAGAAGCGATCCAGCTTTGTAACCACGTGCCAAGTTGAGCTTTCCAATTCCGTACATGTAGAGGCGGTAGAAGTAGTTGTGTCAAAGTGCTGGGTGATTGGAGCTGTCGTTTGCGCAACACCTGGGCGAGGAGTTTCTGTGCCTTGGAGCGAAAGGGCTCGTTGACAAAGACGGAGAGTCGCAGAAAGTAGTAAAGCTGAGTGGGAGGAAAAGCCGCCGACAGTAGGTCACGCATGGCTTGGAACGATGCGCCTGTATTGGATCCCAGCTGATAGAGAATAGAGTAATGTGCTTGAATGTCATCCAACATTTCAGGTCGTAATTGCCGTTGAAGATCCGGATGTAGTCGTCGTCGAAAACGTTTGTGTAGACCGAGCGAGGTGGGAGACGACAACGAATGACGTCGAATGTCAACGAGATGCTCCCGGAAGCCCACCTTTCGAAGAAGTCTATGTACCCAGGGCGCATTCAAATGCGGACGTAGCAGGTATTGCCACTTGCTTTCCTGGACCCAAACCGAGGAAATGGGAAGTTTGATCTCAACTGGAATGGCACAGAAAAGCCAGTAAGTATTGGATCGCTTCCAGTAGTGAAGCGCAGGTTCGAAGAAGGCATGACGTCCCCGAAGTAGTTGTAGAAATTTGCGACTGCGTGAGTGTTCACGTCGTAGAACGTCCTGATCAGTCGCACCAACGTAGTAAGGCGTGTGCCATGGAGAAAGTCGGATGTAGACGCACGGTTGTTGATGATGACCTGGATCGTGAATGAAGTCATAGAGGTCCGGAAACCGTGTTCGTAATGAGCGAAGATGTCTCGTGTCTGCAAAAGTGGAATGCATAATTTCACACAAGAGAGATGCCTTGTAGAAGTGAAGAACCTCGAAGAACGGTGGAACGTAGCCATGATCTTGAGAAATGAGACGTTGCAAGAAACTGATCAATAAATAGGCCGTGCACCGACATCTGTGAAGTTCATACCTGTTGGCCACAGTGTGTTGAGATTGCGACATGGCGTGAGTCGGAATCTGAAGTGCAATCCGGACCACAACTAATACTTCCAGAATGAGGCCCAACCACGGTAGCTGTGTGATTGACTCGTATTCATCTGCTGGTATCGACGGTAGTGGTAGTCCAGGAAAGCAGTATTGCCAGCACGTAGGGAACATTGTCAACGAGTGTAGAAAGGTGTCCAGAGAATGCCATTGTGCAACATCATCATAGATTCCACAGCGGCGAAGCTCAGCCAACATGGTGAACATGCAACCAATGAAATCTACAGTGAGGCGGCGACATGAGTACAAGCGGCAATGAATATCACGCAAAAGACAACGCAAGCATTGTCAAGCGCATGATCAAACAAGTGCAAAGCAAGAAGATGACGGACGAGTTTTGAACCTTTCCTCAACCGTGACACGGCTGCCGCTCCGGGCTCACAAGTGAACGAAGTTCATCAAGGGGCCTGCTCATCCACTGAGTAAGCGGGCGGTCACGATGAGGTCACTCAGCGCCTTGTCAGTGAGCTTGGTGAGGTAGCCGGGCTCCAGTCCCCACAAAGCCGCCATCGCCCCGAGCGTAGGTGCGTCGCCTTTTGGCATGCGTTGACGCGCCTGAAGGAGTTGCGTCGCCATGGAATCCAAGGACTTGTTGCCGTTGAGACGGGACGGGTGATTGGCCCACTTGACCAGTGACGCCAAAGTGGTGGTTGCGGGCGATTGCTTGAGATACAAGCGTGGCTGATCACTGGTCCATGTGTAGTACTTGATGACTTCATCCGGCGTGCTGTGCATGGTGAGCAATTGTGACGCCGCCGGCTTGGAAGGCGGTGAAGAAACTCCGTGAAGAGACTGAATGATCCGGGGTTGCACCGCGCTATCAAACGACTTGCCATCAAGGGCCGCTGCGCTGGCCGTAGGGAGGGAGCTGGCAGGTGACGAGGATTGTGTGTGATTGACCGGTGGTGGTGTAACCAACTCTGCATCATCTTTCTGGCTTGCCACCGTGGGGGAAGTCGAAGCGCGCAGCGATGCTGAATACTGAGCCTGGAGCAACTCATGAGCACGATTTAGGTCGTTGTACTTCTTGACCATGTCATCCGTCTGGGTGGAAGGCGTGAGAGTTGCGTGGTGTTGCTGAAGAAATTGAAGTGCCAAGTTGGCCAAATGGTCATGAACCTTGATCCGCTGATTGAAGTCGTCGAGGTTGAGCCCCAGCGAATTGGCAAGGTCCTTTTCCAAGGTGAGCAGGTTGATCGACTGTGATCGCCGTAGTAGTTTGGAACAGGTACTCCAAAGTAAGGCCTCAGTGCGAGTGCGAAAGCCTTCCCACGTCACGAATCTGCCGTGAGCGAACGGTCGGAGCAGCCAGTTGTTGAGGCCCCCATGAATAACTTGAACCAGGCGAACGTCACGAATGTCCATGCCGGACATGTCACGTAGGTTGCTGTGCGGAGTGTTGGCAACCGTCATGGGCAGGCTGAAGTTGTAGAGCTGATTGACATCTAACATGCCATCTCCAGGCGTCCAGTCAGGTGATGGTGTAAGCCAGGCTTTCTGAGGACGAACCGGCAGGGCTGCAGGGTATCCAGGTGACGGTGTAGGTTGCGAGGTAGTGACCGGTGGCGACATCACGGACGGCATGAACTTCGTTGGCGTGGGCTCTGGAGGAATCGGCATCATGTAGTTGATCGATGGATGCTGGAACTGCTGCGTGGGACTGGGAATCGATTGATAATTGGTCGGCATCATCGGGAAATTGTTGGCGGAGTTGTAGCCGGAATTGTGTTGCCAAGATACCAGGTTGTTCCAATCCATGCCCTCCGAGCCCTGGTGGTCATTGTGTTCACGTCTGTGTGCTTTACGAGCTTGAGGAGAAGGACTCCGATCGCGTCTGCGACGAGTCCTGGATCTATCACGATCATCACGTCGAGACATGGTGGCGCAACCGACTCTCAACCTTCACACTTCCACCTTGAGAGAAACGAATCCGACAACATGCAAATCTATGCAGATTCAAGTCAACGGCCACCAGCTGCGATGGTTGGAGAAGCGAATCCGACAAAATGCAAGTCAATGCAAGTTCATGTCAGCGTCCATCAGCAGCAATGGTGAGAGAAATGAATCCGACAAATGCAAGGCAATGCACGTTCAAGTCAGCAGCCATCAACCGCTATGATAAGAGCAACAAATCCAACAAATGGCAAGCAAATGCAATTCAAGTCAGCAGCCGTCAGCAGCTATGGTGAGAGAAGTGAATCCGACAAATGCAAGGCAATGCAAGTTCAAGTCAGCAGCCATCAACCGCTATGATAAGAGCAACAAATCCAACAAATGGCAAGCCAATGCAATACAAGTCCGCAGCCGTCAGCAGCTATGGTGAGACGTCTCTATGATCTGACCGCTGTCTTCCCTTTAGTGAAACCTCGTTCCTGGTTAAATGTGAAATTCCGCTGTTCTGTGATAAGCACGTTGAGGCCAAATTGTCCGACAGAGCCGGCCCGGGGTCACACAATGGGTACACCCGAGGATTCCCCACGAATGGGGTGTACACACTTAAACTCCAAATGGAGAGTGCTAATCTTTCGAGTACAACAGATGAGTCTCGAGTACAACTGATGAGTCTCGAGTACAACTGGATCGGCTGGCAGGTCACTTGGCTTCACTCTAGCTACTTCAACAGGGAGACAGAGAAGCAACAGCGGTTCAGGGGAGGGACCAAAAGGACATTTCTCATCACTGCAGGTACGTGGATTCTGCGTCCAGAATCCATATCAGCACTGATGGAAGCCTCTTCGTTGGGCCGTCACTTCCATGCAGTGGACAGCCCCCCTGCTCCCAAAAACGGCACATGGTGGTGACAGAGTATTCTGTCACTCCGCACACACACACACACACATACAAAGACACGCGCAAACCAACAAACACAGGAGCGAACGAACGAACGAACGAACGAACACACGAACAACAAGCACACTCTCTGAAAGAAACACTTGAAACGACCAGGGGTTGGGGGTTGGCTTTGGGGGAGCTGGGGTTGGGAGTGGGATGGGGGGAGGGAGGGTTGGGGGGGGGGGTGGGGGGGGGGAGGGGGTAGGAGCAGTTGTATGAAGGGCAACAAGGTTGGTCCTTGACAGCTGAGCAATGCCAAAGAAAAAGCCTCTGCCAAAAAAGGGAAGACAGAAGGTCGGTGTTCCCTAGAATCAAAGGCTGCGAACAAATAGACAAGATGTCAAAAAGTCAAATCCGACTCGCTCAATGACTTGAGGCTGGTCAATTGATCGTATCGTATGGAGCTTTCGCGTGACCCCGACAAGTATTTGGTGAACGTGAAAAAACCCGGCGGCGTTGTCTGTGCCAAAATGGATTCCGTGACTCCATCTGAAGACACATGAGGTCCATTCAAGATACCCGCTGCGGGTTTGGGGAACGGGTTTGAAGGGATCTCATGAGATGGCAATCATTGAGTCCCCCCTCTGACATGGGATGCACCTATAATCCTGATGAGACTTTTTAGTGAGCGTGCCTCAAGTTGCTTCCTTTTCCGTAGATGACAGCACATACTTGATGCTGCTCAGATGAGATGCGGCAACATGGAATTATCTTGTCAATTTGGGGGCAGGGCGGACTCACTTAGGGGCACTCGACCCCCTTCTCCCCCCACGACGCGCGCCCGCCTCAGCGCGGAGTATCTCTGCCATCCAGGCGTTCGGCGGCCGAAAACTACACAAGGCCGCGGTTTCGGAGCGAGCGAACGTGGTGACGCGTTCGCACGTGCCCCCAAAAGAGACAGGAAAAATGCATACCCTCCGCGCGTACCCCGCATCCATGGGAAGTTCAGCTGGGATGTTTTTGGAGCTGGGAATGGAATGCATGGAATATCTACCAAGGGCTCCAAATGTATCCCTTGCCCCCGCTATCTCCCGGTCAACTTCAAGACTTAACGACCGTCCCCCAACTGGCAGAGGATCTTGTATTCTAGTGGTACTTTGGGGTTATTGTGCCCTGTCCCGACACTGTGGATCACAGAGAATGTTGATTTCTCAAGTGCAGGGATCCCTAAATTTCGCTTTTTGGGGCATGCGACCCTTGGGCAAGAAAACGGCAAGAGGCACGGGCGAGGGTATGCAGGTATGCCCGCCACTTCACGCATGAATGCCGGCACGAGCCTTGCCAAACGGCACCTTTCGGATTTGGTTGGTCAAATGGGTGTATGTTTCGCAGCCGTCGTGGAACACAATTGCTCGTTGCCCACATTTTCCAAAAAGGGGCATCCCCCTATGAAGCAAGCAGGGATATATTCATCCTTGGCTCCCACAATGCGTTTGCTTTGACCAGCCTGACTTTGGGCGCTCTAAATTCGCCCAGGTTCTGCGCAGCGAAGCCGCGCGCATTACAAAGAGTTGGTGCTGAGCATCCCAAAGTCCGGTCGATGGGTATCGTGCGGCTGGAAGGGAATGGGCGTTTCGAACGACAGGGGACCTTAACACGCCCCATTTCAGGGCTCGTGTTGAAAGGGCCTAAACAAAGATTCATAGTTTGCTCCTATAGTCATGACTAATTTTGGGTGAAACGCAGACTGCAACCCTGTTCTATTTTTGGGGGGGCCCTTATGTTTCTCGTTTTGACACTGAAAGTGGTAAGAATTTTCACCCGGACCCTGGGAGCAGCCACAAGAGACGGCCGGCGCTCGCGCGCCATTGCCGGCGACCCACCAGCCATAGCTGGAGCGGACATATGGTTGTCGGACATAAGAAAGTCTTTTAAGTATTGGTTGCCCATGTCCTAGTTTACTGATAAATACTGTAAAAGAAAAAAGTATGTTATATCTATGTATTACCGATTTGGTTGATCTGCTTCATTGTTTAAACAACAAACCAATGTAGGAACCGTTGAAAGCGTTGTATAAACACCATTGTCTCCACTTCTCAAAAAGTTCAGCCTCAGACATCGGCCCCTGTGCCATTGAAGTGCGACTCCCATCACAACTTTAGTGCGGGAGAATTCCCCGCATCTCAAAATTATTCTTGTTCCACGGGGTGTCCTGTGCCCCCATTTCGAAGCTTCCCGGAGAAAAAAAAAAACTCAATCCACAGTAGGGCAGGCGCGGGGGGGAGCGTGCAGTAACGCTTGATAAGGCCCCCGCAACAAGCCCGAAATACCCCCAAACAAGCTCCAGAATGCGCAACTGCTGAGCCCATGCTGAATAAGGGCAAAGTCCATTGTACCAAACGTGTGCCTGATCAGACAATGTTTTGGCAAAGATAAGCCTCATTAAGCGAAGAACATGCTCCGATTGAGAGGCTAGTGAGCTCTTATTAGGACCTTGCGTGCTTATCCAAGCCTGAGCCTTTCCCAGGTACTGGAGCAGCAGGTGTTGCCTTGTTTAAACATGTCAGGACCACTAGTCTTTAACCAACCTCCTTAAGGTAACTTGGCTCAATAGTACCCCACAACCCGTATTCCAAATATTTACGCCCTACCCTGAACCGTGGCAACCGGATCTTCTGCTCGGTTTACCACATCACTGGCATTTCTCTGTCTGCTTCTGCTGCTTCTCTGCCGCCTGAGAAGACCAGGCCCCCCACCCGTTCCCTTTCCGGTTGAAGAGAAGACCTCCTCTGATCTTAGTGGGGATGCCTTTCTTCCAGGGTGCTTGGGATGGTTGTCACAGCCCCACCCAAACGGGGAACCTCCCAAAAAGGACCAGTCGCTATTGGCTATGGGAGGAAGAGTCCGGCGACAAAAGCCGTGAGCCCAGCAAAAGGACTGCGCACTGTCATCAAAGAAGGCCCTGGTGTTTGGATTCTCGCTGGGGGCTGGAAACAGGGCTCGCTCGAGGGCCACAGGGTGCTGCTTGGATTCACGCGAAACTTCGAAAAAGCCTTGTTACGGAACCCCAGGCGAGAATCCAAAAAACAACCCCCGGCTCTCGGGCGTCCAAAACACAAAAAAGAGCCGAATGGGACCGGGCGCCATAAAAACGACGCCCACACACCTCCAAGGAGTCCCCGCCATTGGCAAAAAGAAAACGCCGCAGGGTAAAACAAAAAAAAAACAACTAGCCGAACGCCCCCAAACCCAATTGGTTGGCATTTGGGTGTCTTTTGAGGGGCCATTGTTTAGCTGAATTAAAGGAAACCAAAAGAAAACCCATCCGGTTTGGAGGCCTCCCGTTTGAGACAAACCTATTTTGATCCCGCGCTCTTGCTGGGACAAACACTGGAAAACGGACAAACACAAGAGAAGCGTTTCGCGAAGAGAAGGGAAGGGAAGGGAAGGTGTGTACAGGCCGGGACCCCGACAAAATGGATTTCCTGCAGCTCCTTTGGCTCACTTCTAGGCAGGTCCTGGGGCTGGCTGAGTGAGCCCATAGGGAGGACACAGGCCCACCCGGGAAAATTATTCTTAGCGCAGATCTTGGAAGGGCTTGGAGTTCTGCGAAGCTTTCGGGAAAAGGGGCCTCTGATATCAGTCCTTCAACTAACTAGTGAATTAGTTTAAGTAATTAATTGATTAATTAGTGTATCATTCAATTAGTTTCTCAATCAGATACTTGATTGGTTAATTAACTTATCAGCTGATTAATTAACCTAAGAACCAAGTAATTAACTCGACATGCTAAACTTTCAGCCTTTTCCAACTTGCGAGTCGGGGGGCCAACACGGGCCAACTTGCAGAGGCACCAACTATGATGCATCCGAAGTAAGCCCAATGGGATTGATGGGCCGACCTGCCTTCCTGGCCAGAAAAAGGTAGCCAAATCTCTTAAATCCCGCAAGGTTGAAAACAACAACGGAATTGATGGCTTGACAACAACAGCATGTAACGATAAACCACGTTGACGAAAACCAGATGTGAAAAGTATCAAAGACAAACCACATGTCCCCAGAACAAACATATCGCCTAATCAACAAAAGCCTGCGATTGTTCGCACCGCCCAAAATGACATTTGTCAACCATCGTCCTTTTCAAAAACCAAGCGTTTTGCCTGGGTTTCCGGAGGTTTTATAGAACGAAAGATCCCTGGAAAGACCGGGGAAGGTACCCCTAGAGTTGTATGTCCACACACACACACACACACTACCCCCCACCCCACCCCTCGGATTCCCGTTTGATTGCCCAAAGGTAGACTCAAACCCAGGAATTCCAATCCCCCTGGCGGAAATCCACCACTGGGGTTGATTCTGCCTTGTTCTCAAAACAAGTAACTCCCGTTTGAAGATTCCTGAACAGCCACCAAAGTGTTTAAACCACCTCCTTTGGGTTTGCCTTGGAAGGAATGGAACCAGCGGTCGGTTGTCCTTTGTAGGGGCCAAGAAATCACCAATAGTATACTGCTTGAATCACAACTAAATTGCGTTTTGAAGCTCCCCGCAAACCGTATTTAATCGTTTTTGCCCCTTATATTAAGTAGTGCGGTTCTCTACTCTCTAAAAGTCTAAACGTCTAAGGAACCGTACGGCTGCGAACTGCCAAGAAAAGGAAACAGCTCCTTCTTGGGGGTCTAGGGTGTGTGCTTGTGCTTGTGCCTGTGCTTGTGCTTGGGCTTGGACGTGCGTTTGCGTTTGCGATTGCGATTACGCTCGGGTTTGTTTCTTTCCTAAGTTTTCGGGCTTGTTTTCAAGGCAACCAAGCCCATTTTCAGCAAACTCGCATTCTGTCACTAGAGCCCAGCTATGCCGCCTTCGCGGCAAAAGTGCGCAGGCAGGCTGCAAGCACCACGGAGCACATCCAGGCATGCCTAGCACAGCCCATCTTCCAACCGGCGAGCGGGCGGGCGGTGAATGCGTGGGTGGCAAAAATCGCCGTCTGAGATACCAACTACGGCCAATTCTGCTGGGAAACCCTTGTTCTGATTGGTTATGTTGCTGACTTCGTCAAAGAGTTACATGAGGGTACATACCTCGACCTTTCTCTGAGAGTGGTTTGGGAGTGGATTTTAGCCTGTAGCCTCAATGAATCCTTCGTGCGGCTTACTTTGTGCTTGTGTATGTGTGTGTGTGTGCGTCTGTGTGTTTGGAGGGTTCCCCGTTCACCTTGGTTGAAGGCACAAAACAAAAGCAAACCACCACTTTGCGGGTCCCTCCTCTATTTGACACGCGCACACACACACACACACACACATATATAAACATCATATCATGGATGCCTTCGGAAAGGAAAAAAAATCGGCGTGTCTCTGCCAGAACACCAGGTATCCTTTCGGAACAGATAGCAAGCGGCCGGAGCACATCTATGTTCAACTAAACCCAGAATGGACACCTATGCTGCCTATGCGCTGTATTGCGGGCAAGTACACCAAACAGAAGGCGAAGGGTCCAAGATGTGAATGACAATACCTCACCTCCGACTGTTCCGCGTGTGGCGCGTAGCTCACGCCCTTTGCGGCAGTCCGCCTATTTGAAGAGGCAGCATTGGCAGCATACTAGCTGGCAGGAAGGTGAGCATGCGTAATCTCAGCATACACCGGAAAGCCTTCGTGATGGTTGATGTGAAGATACTGTGATGGTTCTGCACCACAGTCTTCGATCCACATCCCGTAAAAGGATGTAAGGACCCAAAAACTGTGAGCCAGAAGACAACTTGTTATCAAAAAAGAAATGCTCAGCATGTTTACCAGGAAGTAGAGTGAAGATAGTGCTGGGTGACCGTATATGAATATGTATACATTTATACATGTATCCCTCTGAGTGGCATATAAGGGTTGCTCTCCTTGGGTGCGACCACCCCCCCCGCGAAACCCAAACGACACCTCCGCACGCGCAGCTTGTGCCAGCCCAGGCCCAAGCCGTTGCCCGTGAGCAGCAGGCTGGAGGCAAAGACCTACCCGCACGAAGTTCCGCGCACTTGGAGGACATGCGAATTTAGAAAATACGTTTGTCAAATGCACAAACATTATGTGTATATATATATATATATGTTCATAGACAAATGAACATATAATGACTAAACCATATGTATTATGTGTCAAACTGACATTGTGTGTATATATAGATAACGAGAGGGAGAGATACGTATACAAACAAACGCATATACACTATACACTGACTACGAGTATAATAGCTCTGCAAACATCTACCTGTTCCGTGTTTTGTTGCCTCTGGTTGAACCACTGTATGAGTACTTAGAAGTGTGTTGCCACAAAGAAACATATATATATATATATACATTCGCATATGTAGCCCTCTCAGCAATTGAAAATCCTGGCCACAGGGGATCGCACATAAACAAAAACACATCTAAACCAGTGCCATCTATGTTTACTCAATCTAACCTAAAACGGCACCACCACAAAGCTGGGGTCACTGCACACCTGGCCTTCAGCACTTGGCCCAGGAACGCCTTGTTACAAGCCTCCTGAGCCGCTTGCGACCGGCAACCCTTGGTTTGAGGTACCACTACCGGGAGTGGTGACCCATCAAAACCATCCAAAGGGTAATGAGGATGCTTGGACAACATCTGGGTTTCCCTTCAAAAGGGGACCAGAGCTTGGTTGCTTCAACCAATGTTAAGAAAACAGCCTCCCTTGGGTTTCCCCTCAAAGGGGGTGATCTCCCCAAAAGACGTGTGTTTGCGCAAAACTGGATACCGAAGGAATACCACAAAAAGCACCAGGGTGGGAGGCTCTCCCACTTGGTGGTTGCGAATCAAGGACTTTCAAATGAAATCATATCGTCTCTGCTGCCAAGGACATCCCAAACGGGGACCCTTTTTCCGATCCCAAAACGGAACATAGTCACAGTGCCTCTGAGGGTCTATGGGAATCTGGATTCTCGCCAGGGTTTTTGGAGGTGTTCACCGCTGAAAGTTGGCACAACAGGTGGTACTTGAGACCGCATTTCGTTAGGACGTCTTTGCCTTTTTAGGACAAGCGTAGCTTCCCATTTACCCTCTACAAGAACCAGGGCTTCGAATTCCCACCAATCCAAACCAATTTAGGCCAGCCTGAAAAGAAAAACGGAAAAACCGGCCCGGCTGGATGCTCCGATCCCTTCAAAGCATCCGATCCCAGCCCTTCAGCCCTTCAGCCCTTCGCAGGACTCACTCGAACCCCAGTTAGATGGGCATCGGTTTCCGTTGGCATCCCTGAAAACAAAAAGGACTAAGACTAACAACCCTTAAACATGACAAGGGCAAAAAACATATTTTGGAATCAAAAACAAACTTAGAAGAAGGATGCTAGATTCCCACCAAAAATTGGGGATCCTCTTGGATTTCCTTTTGGATGTCCTTTAAAAGGCAAGTCCCAGGACGGCTTCTCCTTGGCCGACAGCAGGCGCTGGAGCTTCACGGAGTTCCCGAGCCCGAAGCTGCAGCATGTCATCATGGCGTAGACCTCGGGGCGCGTCAAACTGGCCCCGTGACTTTACCACCAAAGTCCCCCTAGCTTGCCATCGCGAAGTCGGTAGGGAATGGGGAATTGAACCTGGGGATTACCTTACAGGACCCCCACCCCCCAGCTTGCGATCGCGAAATCGGTAGGGAAGGAGAAATGGAATGAACGGCAGTCCCTGAAAGGAAACCACCAGGGACCTAGTGTTGGGATTGCAGAGAAGACACCGATTCCAGTTGCTGACTTCGAAAAATCCCTAGGAAACAGTCAACAGAATGGACCTGGTCAAACCGCTCCCGATGGCGACGGCTTCTTTGAGGTAGTACTCTGCATGTTTTGTTTGGGAAGGGACCCGAAAAGGTGCCTTTGTCAAGAGAGTCCTAAAACTCATGGTTTTCTGGGGTTGTGAATGTTTGTAAGGGAGAACCCTGTTAAAAGGGGGAAAGCAGAAGGAAAACTGTTGAGCGATGTTTGGGGTCCGATTCTTTTGAACATCACTCGGGTCCCACAAGGGAAATTTGGCCGAACCCAAGGTGTTTGAAACCCTGCAAGGGGCATACAGGGAACGGGAGAGAAACTGGAAGGTTGAATCAACGATCGAAGGCTCGAAGCCGGCGTTGACCAATTTGCTGGGTTCCCTTGAAAGTGCCACTCAGATTTTCCCTCGAACCGTTGACCAATTTGCTGGGAAGAGCTGGGCTGGACCCCGAAATCCCCCTGTTTGCCTGGTTTCCGCTGGGGCGTGCTCCAAATGGCGCCGAAATCGTAAGGCCGGTCGGATCCCTGGAGGGTGAGCGCGTGGTTGAAGGTTACCACTTAGCACAAGCCGAGTTTACATGAGCAAAGGGGTTGGGACCCAAGGAATGTAAGGTATTGCTCTTTGAACCTGTTTCTAAAACGAGTTCCCTTTGGGTTTACATGGGTCTGCCTCTAAATGGGTTGTGTGCTTATGCTACTGACACTTCCCACACTTCAACTGCATCACATTACTGGAGAGCCTGAATTTGCGAGCTGCTGTCACTTCCCTACAGATTCGGCTTCAACTGCTGACGCTACAAGTTCTTGGTGCTGCCACCACATCCATAAATGAAACCACATCTTGGGTGAGTCGGTCCTCATGTGTTGGACCCCAGACATGGCATCGCGCCATTGCCATCCTTTTCGGGTTTGGGTTCCGGTTAGATTCTGTCTCAAACTTCCGACGAGTCAGGGTGGCAAATGGGATTGCGACAAGAACATGGGCGAGTTCAACGAAAATCACCAACCCGAAATCAGCTTTTTGTTGAAGGCAGAGTGCATGGGTGATGGTCGTGACTTTGCCTCAAATATTCAGAACAGGCTCTCTGAAACAGGATCGGATTTAGAACTGGCCACTTTCCCTTCAGCCCCATCCCTTGGCCCACCGCTCACCCCAAGAACATGATGGGATTCTGCTTGTTGAGTCCACAAGCCTATGAGTTCGACCCCACACATGCAGGATTCTCTTCCCTATGCCACAACAGGAGCCCCACCCACCACCCACCCCCCCCCCCCCCCGCGGGTCTGTCGCGGCGCTGGCACGGGCAGAAGCGGCGAGCTGCTCAGCACCGAGTGCTCCAGCAGCGTCGCCACGGTGCCCAGCCACGTCAGCAGCATCGCAGCCTGAAGCCAGCGCTCGGACCGATACATGGGTGCGACTTCTTCTAGTGGACCCCCCAAAATGGCGCAACTGCTGTTCCTCTTGGTTTTCCCTTCGAAGCAGTTCGGATGAATGAACCCTTCCCCCCCACCTCCAAAAACAAGTCATGGAGGACAGGAGGACATGTGTGTGTGTGTGTTTCCCTGCCTTTCCCTTGAAAACCCCAACCCACCCAGCGCCCCCGCGACCAAAAAAACGGCGACGCCCGAGGCGCCGCCACCCCGATGCCCGGCAGCAGCTTCTCCGCGCCGGCGCGCCAGGCGCGCAGCAGCAGGGGGTCGTAGGCCACGTGCAGCAGCAGCCTGCGACCGAAAAACGCGCGTCGTCGGGGAAACGAAATCGGTCGGGAGGTAAAGTGGTTGAATGAACCCCGGAAATCGGTCCCAGAAGAAGGGAAACAACCAGTTCGAGGGTTATATATTGTTTATTCGGTCATTCCCTGCTGGGCACCAGCAAGAAAATTCCGAGGTTGAGCCTCATTCGCTCCAATAACAGCACAAAATGGACACTCCCTCCAAAGAAAGGCAACACCCGTGTCACTCACATTCCATCCAAAAACCGCAAGACTGATAGGTCAAATTTAAAACATGGGTCTCTCATGTGTTTGTTTTTTCCTCAGAGTTGGCTCCCGCATCTTTGAAAGTTGGCAACCAACAGTCAAACCAAGAAGCAATTTTTTGGGGGCCCTAAGATTGGAAACATTGGGATGTACCCTACCTGGATGTTCGGGCGATGAAGCACACACAAGGACCTGCGAATACTGTGCCCAAATCTCACGGAATAGCTTAGGATCTGGAAATCAAGGGGTCCAACAATACAGGGTGGGAATTGTCTGTACCAAGGAAAGGTCAAAATGACAAATTCTCGAGGAGAGGCTCCCTGGCATCACAGGAAAGGGAACCAACGATTCAGGTTTGTCTTTGGGGTTAAGTTTTGAGTGTCTTTAGGGTTAAGAGTTGCTTGGTTGGGTTTGATGGTTTTTAAGGACTTGGGGGGACGGTTTGTAATTCATCAGGTTGCTTTCGCGCTTGCTCGACCTGGCCTGACTGAAGCAACACCCAATCATTCCAAAAGCAAATCCGACGCGAAAGCCCGTCTACCAGGGTCGGACTCCCGATCAAAAATGCGACATGCTCAAACACGCTGTCAACTGCAAGCAGCGTAGTCTTGCTCCTTATCAAATGTATTCCATCTGCCCAAACACTGCCGAATGCTTTTAGAACGCCTTCGTTTGTTCGTCCGTCCGTTCGTTTCTTCGACCCTCGAAATCCCCACCATCCCGCAAATTGGTCCCATAACCACATAGGGGGCTATGGGGACGTGGGCCTATCCCTGATTAACCCCTGAACAAGGCCGTATTGAGGGCTTCTCCTCAGCTTATCCTCAGCTTATTCAGGGATAGCCCCCCCCCCATAGCCTCCCCAAGAGGTCCATGAAACCACTTAAAACTCGCAGGGCATCAACGGATCTTGGGAATTATCCAACGGATTCCCAAGGCAACTCTAAGGGGCTGATTCAGTTTGGCACAAGGACCCGCCAGCTAGAGCGAAATGCAAGGAGAGGAGGGTTCCCTGTGGGTCCAACACGTTATAGCTTTTAGGGAGCTCTAAGTAAGTCGCATTCCCCCCCCCCCCCCCGGTGAGCCGGGCACCCTGAGGCCAGCAGCGCCGAGGGGTAGGGCCTACCCAGAAGCGCGCCGCCAAAGGCCAGGTTCCTTGGCGCGGCGCGTGGTCTTTGCGCATAACAGGGGCCCAACATATCGTGTTTGTTCCTCTGGTTTCCCTTTACACCAAGGTGAAGAGTAAAATCACACCAACAAAAAACCCGCGCACACTGTTTTAACAAACTCCAAGAGGAAACCTGTTGAGTGGGCCCCTGCGTGTTTCCAATACGGTGGTCTAAACCGACGCCCTCTGTCCCAAATTGGGACCCACCCTCGCCCCAATTTAGGAGCTTCTACATAAACTGTGAAATCTCACATGTGTTCACACAAATCGCTCCAAACTCAGGAACACAAAGAAACATACTTTTCAGGTACCAACTGGGTTGGTCTTTGAATCCCAACAGTTGCTCCTGTGTTTCTTGCTTGTCAGTGGAAGAATCATACTGTTCCCAGGACGAAAGAGGTCCAGGCTCTAACCAAAGAGCACTCACGGAAGAAAGCCCTCGACTGGAAAGGGGATCGCTTCCAGGCAGAAAGATGACGGGGCTAACACGCTCAAGGCTGTCAGGCAGTGTGCGCTCCCTTTGGATGCTGCCTGATGAGGCCTTTCAAAGAGAAACCCTTTTGAGAGGTTCATAATGGCGCTTTGTGGAAACCAAAACAAGGGAAGCCTCTGTTCAGCCGCCCCGCGACTGTCCGCGGTTTTCAGCCTACAGAAAGCTGTTGCTGAGGTTGCCACTTTCCAGCGGCACCAAAACCGAGGTCCATTTCACGTGGCCACTGCAAAACAGCAATGGTGTCATTTCGCCTCGACGAAACACTCATCTTGTTTCGAAGGCTCTGGAGGCAAACATCTCATTTCACTGTTCACCCCTTTTTGTTTGGCTGGCCGTCATTTGGCAGGCATGTGAGCAGTGCGGAGCGAGCGCACTGGAACGTGTGCGCATCACTGTGAGACCAATGGAAGGACTTCCAATTTCCACCCTGAGCGGATTGGCCCAAAAACCGTCCACACGGTTGTTGTTTGCCAAAATGGTCTTCCCCAAAACTGTGAAAAGTCCAGGAACTCAGCGAGTGAGCAGCTGCTTAAACCTCGACATGTCGAATGATTCGAAATTCATTTCGGAGGTGCCGGCAGCGGTTGCAAACGGAAGCCGCTGGAGAGATGAACAAAAACATGTTGGGCCCTCTCGAAGACAAATACGATGATGTTTCTCTCAAACTTAACGACCCTTTCTGATGGTGTCCTTCATTTTTGTTTTCCCTTACCATCCAAAAGGGCAACCCTTTGAGAAACACTGATCAATTTCTGGGTGAATTGCAAACAGTTCACCGATGACGTGGACCCTGCAAGCCGTCACCGTGAGAAAGGGTCGCTCGTTCGTCTGGGTATGCCGCTTTCAGCCTCATTCTGGGCGGGGGAAAACTAAAAGGTGCTCTGCAGATTGACATGGAACCCAATTTCTGCCTCTGAAGGGACCCTTCTGGCTGGTTAAGGGAAACTAAACGGTAAGCCACCATTTGTTCGGTATCCAATTCCTCATTTTGGGGACAACCAGTCACTGTGTGGTGTGAGAAGCATCGCTCTCTGATGTGTACCGCCGAGAAACCGCATTTCCAAAAATGCCATGATGGTTGTGGAAGATGCTCCAAATGGAAAATGCTCCAAACAGGGGTTCAGGCATGATCTCTCTTAGGTAGTAGTTTGAGGGTACTAGAACCATCTGAGATTGAAATGGGTGGGTTGCAGGAGAACGTACTTGACAGCCGCCTTGCGGTATTATCATGGTGATTGATTCCTGTTCCCTTTGGGCCACGCATAGATATCAAAATTGGCAACCTAAATCCGATGATCTTCACATCGAAAACATCCGGCCGGATCCCATGGCGACGAATGCCCGTCGCACATGCGCCGGGTTGGCCGAGTCAAGCTCTTGATCATGGGAAAAAGCTAGCCTTGGAGCACCTTAGAGGTTCCCTTGCCCTACCAAACTCATTTTGGGTTTGGGTTCCCCGTAGGAGTACCAGGGTCTTGCTTAGACTCATTTTGCAACCAACCCTCCCCATTGCAAGCTAGACTCAAGCAGGGCGTGCAAGCGAGGATGTAGCCCCAGTCCGTGTACTCCTCAGTAGGAGTCTGAGTGGGAATCAGGCCTTCGGGGGTTCCAAATAGATTTTATTAAATGAAACACCAAAAGGAAGCTAACTTTGCTTGAAGCCACAGGCAAAGCCCGTCAATTCGAATCTTTCAGTGGGCAACAGCCCGCCTGCAGCATGCATCCTATGGTTTCTGCGCATGTGGCCGCCATTCAGCTTGCCTCTGTTCAGCTTGCGGGGTTGGGTCTACTAGCCTGGTCATAAAGGCCTATAACACTCATAAAAGGTTAACCACCCACTAACATGGTCCCTTTGAGGGCTTTGGGCGCTCCTCAATTAAGAGGAGTACATCCGGGCTTTGCTTCAAATCCCCAGTCGCTCACCCTTTGAGCAGTCAGGTGCTTGCCGTTTGTCACCTTCGGACTGCCCCCACTCGCGGAGCCCACGTTTCATGGAACCTACTGGGACCCTCTGGAGGTGGATTTTATAACCGGGGCCCTCTTTCAGCTTACATGTTTTGCTTTGGTCATCTCACTTGACTGGATACGGGTTTGCATACCACTCAAATGGTCTAAACCCAAACACTTTTAAAGTCCAGGAACTCAGGGAGCGAGAAAAAAAGTGTGTTGCTTCGCGTAGACATCGCCGGGTTGCAGCAGAGCCCTTGTGCAGACACTGCAGGCCGTGGCCCACCGCGAAGCAGGTCGCGCCGACAAACTTCAGGAGGTTCCTAGGCGGCAAAACACCGATCCGATCCTCGCACGGAAGGGGGGTTGTCTGTATTTATCACGTTTCTGTCCAACAAAAGCATCACCCCGCCAGGAAACTCACTTTGACTCTCCAAAAGGTGATGTTGGAACCATACCAAAGGAGATATGGCCTTGTTTTTGTCGAGGCTTGGGCCCCCAGGCCTGGGCCTCCCCTTACATTGTAAGGATCTGGCCGGTTTTTCGGAAATGGCGCCAGAAAGGATGACCAACTCAATAAAGCTTGGTTGTCTCCCCATGTTCGACCTGTCTCAAGCATCGGTTTGTTTCAAACCTCAGTTTCCCACAAGAACCGATACCGTGGGCTTTTTCAGTCCAAAGAAACACATCTGCACGACGAAAGAAACCCTTTCGCCCTCGAACGGGGAAGGACGTCCTTTTGCGTTCCGTGTGAATTGGAGGCGTTCACTGCATGACCGGTTCGGCAGAACAAGGGGATCCATGTTTGGATGAACACTCCTCTTGGTAAGTGGTTGGTAACCCTACTTGATAAGCCCCTGAAATTGGCTATATGTAGGGTAAGTCCTAATTAGGGGACTCGTGGACCAGGGCTGTTCACCACTTGCTGCGTGGGAAGGAGACTCCCAAAACCGGTCCAACGCGTTTCCGGCCAAGCCCCCCGCCCCAGGCCCTCGGCGTGGTGTCTGGACACGCGGGACACCGAGCGGTGGAGCGTCTGCAGGAATTTCAAATACACCAGCGGCGCCTCAAGGATCGGATTTCGCGCCCCCTCCTTTCGCATGTGCCAAGCCACGTCACATGAAAGTGGTCAACAGTTTGAGGGACCCCCCAACAAATGGCGGGGGACGCCTTTTGGTGTCTCTTTAAACTGCCCTAACAAGGGTGCCCTCAAAGAACGCACACCCCGCATTCCGCAGAAAATGGAGAACAACGCCGAAATGGAAGTCGCCAGATGAGGTGAAACAGTGAACATGGTTTCACAAATGTAGAAAGTTGGCCCCTGGAGAAAAAAAATAGGACCCTTCCTACGGCGGGTTGATCGTTTGAGGCTCAGAGCAACCCTGGGATTTTTAGAATCCAGACATGGGGCAGAGTTCTTTTCGAGGAGCCAGAGATGCACATGTCACAGAGTTCCAACAAAACAGTGCGAAGGCAAAGCGTTGCCAGATCGGGTGCGCTGGCGTGCCGAGTACGCGCCAGATCCGCGCCCCCATTAACGCGGAGCCCTCGGTGTGCACTTGGCTTTGTCTGGGTGTGCTCTGTGCGTGCTCGATGCACTCGCACTTGGTTCACTGGGTGCGTACTCGGCGCACAGTCGCTGATCCCGGCCCCCAACTTCAAGGGTGATGTCAACCTGGACCCCTCTTGCGAAGGTGAGCTATTAACTTGCCATTTGGCGGCCGCGACCCGGAAGCGCAGCTCGAGTTAAAGAAATAACTCATCCATGACTACTGGTCAAATATGTATATATATATATATATGCATATGCACGCGAGAATATGCATCTATGAATATACGTAAATACTTGTGTCTCGTCTAGGATGGAAAGCCACGGGGTTCACTCCAATGGTCACATGGACCCAAGGGCCCGGCTGTGCTAACCACCAGCGCTTGGGGGAAGTCGAGCACAGGCGCGAGTCGCCCCATCGCTGATTTTGGTTTGAGCCGGCCGACTGTAGCAGCGCAGTGGCCCACTGGGCGCAAGCGTGGGTTGCCCTGTCGATGAAAATGGCGGTCAAAGGTAGGAATGTGCTCCATGGAAGCTCTGTAAAAACCGCGCAGGTGTCACACGACAACCAAACAAGGGGAACTTGTCTTTGAGGCCCTGCCATGTTGAAATGATCGCACACCCTGCCAAAAAAGACGGCCCGGCCCTTTGCAAGATCGCAGTTGCCTTCCCTGCCAGCCCACCGCAAGGAAACTGACACCTAATTCAATTCAACGGTGTAAGCTGAAACAGAAAACACACACGACTAACACACCAGACATTTATGCTTGGGTCTCCCTTTGCAAGCGACCAGAGGGCGTTGGAAGACCCGTCTTCCATCACGCTGGAAAGGGGTACTTGGGCGCCATCCCTGCATTTGTGAGAAATAAGCCTGGGTGCTATCCCCGACAGCCCCGGAACCATCTGGAACCCTCCAGAACCCTCCTGAAATCTGATCCAAACAACCATGGCTTGAGCGTCGGGGGAACAAAAACTTGCTTGCCAAGTGGCTTTCCTGGAGTTAAAAAGGGTTATGCCCTCCCGCACAAATAGAACTGCAAAGCCAAAACTCGTTTTCCACAGGACCGGCGTTGCCATCCAAAAAGGCCGGAAAGGGCACCAATTCTGCCGGCAGGTTGCGAAAAGTCCGCCTCCAAAACGACTCAGTTGGAGGGGGAGGGCCTGGCCTTTGGCTCGTTAGGGCTTTCGCATGGAGTTCGCATGCGTCGCCCTCATGGGATACCCCACCGCCCATTGGGGTCCACTCATGGCCTTGGGGTTGCCTATTGGTCAATCCCTGAACTCATGCGGAAGATCGCCTTCTTCTCGGTGGCCTTGGCATCTGTGTAGCCCTCAAACCTGGCGAAGTGAACTTCAGAGACCCCCCACCCCACCCACCCCGGCAACAAAAAAACGAGTCTGTGTTTCTTTTGAGGGCTTGCCTTTTGGTTAGTCTAAAAAGCCAAAAGGAGAACCGGCACTTTGATCTCCTATGTTGACACATAGGGATAATGGTCACTGGGGTACAAAAGATGGGTTGTTAACATCACAGTTTTGGACAGCCAAATGAGCTTCTCGTTTGGTGGTTTCCCTGAAGGGTGGGTGTGTAACATCAACTGGTTAGCTGCTCCGAGCTTTCGTATATCCCTCTCCTTCAGATGTTCAGCTCGTGAAACTTCGCCCGGCTAAGGTGAGCCGTATGTTTCATTTGGGCTCGAGCTCAAAGTGTTCGAAACCCTGCTGTCCTTTTGGAATAGATGGCACTGGAGGAAGATAGACCTTCATCCTCAAAACTATCTTAATGGTAATGGGGGTGTCTGATTCTGAGGCCGCCCTTTGAACAGGGCGGTGTACAATGGAAACCAAAAGAAAAACAATCGTTTTGCGGGGTGTCGCTCCATGTTGACACAAACCCAAATATTGGCTTGAAGGGAAACTGCTTCCAAAAGAGACTGTTAAGAAGCCTCGAGATCTTCCCTTTGGGGACACAGATGCCGCAGGCCCTAGAAAAGCAGAGCGCCGTGCTTCTTCCATGGCAGGTCCTTGATCGGGAAAATGAGCTCACCTCGCGTGCGGGGCTCTGCCAACCGGGCTTCCGCGTCCCTTTGTCTACCGCGTGCCTTCTTTCCAGACAAGAGCCCAGGATCCTTCTTTCCAGAAATCCCAGGTGATGGCCCCCGCAACCACTTTTCCCAGCCAACCATTTTGAAAGGGGCACGGTTTTGACACACGGAACGGTTGGTGGGTGTGTCTCCAAATGATCGGCAGTTTTCCCGTTGGTTTCCCTGTTGACACACCACCACAAGGGGCTTCCTTCGTGCAACGGATCTAGGAGCTGATTCCATGTCCATCCTTTCCTGGTTGATGATTCTCCTCAACTGGTGAAAGCTTTGGAGTCTTTGCCGGGGCGTTTGTCAAACGTAACTCTTCCCCTGCGGCATATGACCCCATTCATGAGCCCGAGTTTACGCATTGGATCGTATCTGTCCAGCCAGAGGGTCTCCTTTGGGAGGTTATATAAGTCAAGTAGACAAATACAGCCTTGCAAGTTCCAGCAATGATTCGATCAGACCATTTGGAGGCCCCGAATGGTTGACCCGAAACAGCAAAAGGGGTCCTCCGCAGTTGGGCCAACAAATGCGAAGTCCAGACCTTCAGCGAATCACTTGGAGTCAATTTTCCGATGGAAGTGGATCAACAATCTGCCAGTTGCCAATCAAAATAGTACGCCAAAGTTGGACAGGGAGTCATCCAGACCTTTCCCGGGGAGACAAGTCCTCCCGGCCAGCTCGGCTCACAGGCCTGCTCCCCCATGGGGCTTCGGCCTTCGGTTTCCCCTTGAAAAAACCGAACACTCAAGCCGAAACGGGGTTCTCGGAAGACCTCAGGCAAAAGGATCCCCTTCCAACGTTCCGCCATTGCCCACCCCTTGTTTGAACATACTGGCGTTTAAACAATATCCTCATGGTTGCAGTTCGGGTCTGGCTACAAATTCTGCACAGCCGAATCGGTCCAATAGACCTTAGAAACAGCTTCCCCATTCCTTCCAGGGAGCCGATTTCACCGGAAACTCGACAAACAAATACATTTTGCCGCTTCCATACTGTTGCCCCCATATTCATCAACCCCGGTTTATTGATAGGGGGGTGTCCCTGGGTTTTGTGGGCAATCATCACTTTTGGAGGGGAACACCGCCCCTATTAAGGGGCTGGGGTTGATTATTATGGGGTCAACATCGATGCGGCATAAATCGCTAACATGGTGTCCACTCCCCCAAATCACTTCCTTCCGCCAGCGCGCCTGGCTCGCCCAGTGCAGCCTCCATGCCTCTCGACTTTCGCGGAAACTGGAGTTCCTTTAGAACGCAGCAGCCGAAACTGGCGAATGGATGGTGGTAGCTGGCGTATTCAACATGTCGCTTTTTCAGCTAGCTTTTGGTTCGGTTGAGTATCTTGTTTGCTCTTAGTCAGATGGATGCCTTTAGCGGCTTGGTGTATTTTGCTTTGGTTGGTGAATGGTTTTGTTGCTTAAAGGATTTCTCTACGTGCTCCAATAAGGATGCTTAAACAAGGTATCTTGTCTTTCCCCTTACAAGGAAATACACCTTCAAATGGCCCAAAAAAGGGGGAAAATGTAGACGATCCCTGTGTTGCTCCCCCAAAATCCTGCATGGAGACGGTCACCCTCTTTTGCGCTTGTGATTTTGGGGTCCTATGCGATCAGCTTTGAACGAACTTTGAGGCCTGCAGACTTGTGTGTTTAGTCCTTTGAAGCTGAGGTGTCGGTTCTTCCCTTCTTGCCATCCCAACACCTTCGAACATGGTGCCAACACATCGAGACACAGCGCCAGTGAGTTCATTCAACTGGATTGTGTGGCACAGAGAAGAGGTGCGCTTTTGCTTTCGCAGTGTTTCACTTATGGTGAAGCATGACCTCACAGGTTCACAGGTTCTGTAGTGTGGTTCAACCCAACTGACCTAGAAGCATGAAACTCTATCAAAGCTGGCAGGCATAAACCAACTACCCGCTGGTGCCGGAAGTTTTCCAGCTGCAGCATTGGGCAATCGTAAAAGAAAATCAACTGAGCGCCCTTTGCACGCATTGACTTTGGTTCTCAAAACATGGTGTTTAAAACAAAAAGTGTTGAGCCTTCCTTCAAACCATGAAACAAGGTCGCGGAACCATATTGTACCAAAATGGCCAATAGAACTCGCTTTCGGACGCCCCTCAAATCAAATCTTGGTACTACAGAAGCCCACCCAACAAACAACAAGAATCAAAGGGTGGAATTCCACACCTATGGCGGCGTCCTTTATGCGTCATCTACCCAAAAAGGCGTTGACTGCACTGGACTTTTGGATGTCCCAAATCCCAAGGCTAACCTTCCGCTTCGCCAGCCCAAGGCCCTATGTTTGGTTGCCAAGCCGCAAAAGCCGTCGGCGCCGCGGATGGGCTCCTCGTTCTCCACGTCAAACTTCAGGATCTTGAACTTCATCACCTGGGCCCCGCACACCTCAAATACGAGGCGGCCGGTCTTTTTTTGGAGTTGGCTCCCCCGGCTTTTGTGCCTTTAGCGGAAAGCCATGAAAGCCAAGACCTAAAAAAGAGACAGCCACATTCAGCAGCGACCCCTTTCATCCATTGACTTTTGGTTCTTGGTTTTAATGGTTTACAGGGGCCTTAGTCCTATGAAACCAGGTAGTAGACCAGCTGGTTTTTTGATGAGGGTTTTGGGCTCTGCTCAGATGAGGTTCGGTGCAACGATGCCTTTGGTGTCCCTCAAAGGGAAACTTGGGGTTTGTCCCCCTTGTAACTTCTCACCAACATGTCTCACAGTCCCGCTTCGGGTGCAGTTGAAATCCTAAAAGTTGAACACCCAGACGGAGTCCATTAGGGTCCATAGAATTCTGCTTGGAAACTCCTTGCCTGAGCCCCTAAACCCGTGGCTGAAACGGTGCATATTTACCTGCTAGCTGGAAAATCTGCAACTTTGGTTTTCCCTGGAGATGCAAACTCCGCCTGAACCCAGACACCAAGCCCCAAACCCGTGGGAAATGGTTCAACTGCCGGGAATTCAGGTTTCAAAAGGTGTGGCTTTCCCTGCATGTCCCCAACAAAGAAAACATGTCGGGTGTGTCACCTGCTATTTCGGGCAAACTGCACCTGAGCCCAAAGCCAGCTGCTTCGATGGACAAGGTGGCGGGGGGTTCAACCCTTCAGCCTGCAAGTCAACATGCAATCCCAAACATCCAGCGTGCTTGGGGTAATCTTTTTTCACGAGTTCCAAAACTAACAAATTTCGCAAACACGCGATTGCAACTTCCGAAATCACAGATCAACAACAAAGTTTGCGTTGTGTTTCTTCGTGGGGACCGTTTAGAAAAGACCAACCGGTCTTCGCGAGTTTCGTTAGCGCCCCTGGTGCCAACCAGAAAACCCCGAAACGCCAAAAGGTGTGCGCTTTTAGGATTCGGACCCCCAAATTGCTTCAGTGTTCCTTTCGGTTTCCCTTTAAAACCCCGAAACAAGGGGTACCACCTCCAAAGGACAAGCAATCCACCGGAATCGAGGACTCCCCGGGCTTGCCCGGCCTGCTGGAAGGCAAAGCCGCCCCGGCCTACGGCGCCCCGCTTCTCCAGGTCTGACTTCCTATCGGAGTCAAACAAGATCGGCTTCGGCTTGAAGCAAGTGGTCGAAATCGGCGGGGTCAGAGCAATGTTTTTTTGTGTGGTTTAAACGGGAAACCAAAGGAGAACCACCCTTTTTTAGTGGGTCCCTTAAAAGACACGCCCAATTTGTTGGGCCCAATGGCATTCCTTTTGGCTTTCCGAAATGTGAGCAAGGTAAAATCAAAAGCGAGGGATCGGTCCCCTTCGGTTGGTGTCCCAAAAGGAAACCAAGCGGCGGCCCGCCATGTTGAGAGACTCCCACGGGTTGCCTGCGATAAGCCACCAACTGGTGCCTGGTGTGGATTATGTTGTTCCATTCACAGTGTCGAGAACCCCGATGGCCAAACAAAGGCAAACTAAGGCTCCCGAGTTTGTGCCTTGGGGGTCCCCTTGACCTCCGGTACATGTTTTTGAGTCACATATTTTGCAATCACGCCTGGGGGAGTCCCGGTGATTTGTTTGTGTTTGTTTCTTTATTAATTAAAAAAAAAAAAAAAAAAAAAAAAGTGGAGGTCCCGGTGCTTGTTTTTGATGCATTCATGCCTGTGGGCCGGGGTGTTTCTTCTTTTGAATTTATACCTTGGGGCTCCTTTTGTTTGGTGTCACGCCCAGGCGTTGTGTAAAAAGAGAAAACAAAACACCAGGACTAGGACCCCCAGGCGTGATTTCCCAAGAAAAAACACCCGGGACCACAGGCGTGAATTCAACAACAACAAAAAACGGAGCCCCAAAGTGTAAATTCAAAAGAAGAAACACCCCGGCCCACAGGCATGAATGGAACAAAAACAAGCACCAGGACCCCGAGGCGTGATTCAAAAAAAAAAGAAAGAAACGGGACCCCCCTGGCGTGATTTGAAAAAGAAACAAAAAACAGGACCCCCGGGGCGTGATTTCAAAAAAGAAACACCGGGACCCCCCAGGTGTGAATTCAATAAACAAACACAGGTACCCCCCATGGTTAAGAAACAAAAGAAGAAGAACAAAAAACTGGACCCCCCAGGCCTGATTTCACTGTGATTTCACCATGAGTGATTCCAAAACGAAAAAGGACTGGAGCCAGCGGGATTTCAAAACAGGACCACCCCAGGCGTGATTTGAAGAAGAAGAAAAACGAGGTGTTTTTTTCTCTTTGGAATCACCAGTCGCTCACTCACTTGCTTGCTCGCTTCGTTGTTGAAAAAACACCAAAATGAGAATCCAAAATGAGGAAATCCAAAATAAATACCGCTGGTGTAAGTTCAAAAAAAGAAAGAAAACCAAAGGTTCCGTCCCCTTGACGTATGAGGGGGTGGACTTACACACCGATAAGGCAGAGAATTGAAAAACCACAAGCCATTTGGGGAGTGGAAGATTAGCTCAGGGACGGTCCCGCTTATCATTCCAAAAACTTTGGACACCCCATTGAGTCAAAATTCCTGATACTGAAGGGCTTTGAGAATGAACCCGAGGATTCCCTAAAAGAAAACCACAAGGGATGGTTCACAAGAGCCCATTCCCCGCCGGATTTCTAGTTGGCAAGTGGTGAATGGCCCCCGCATAGGAAGTTCCCTAAGTAGGATTTACCCAACAACCAGATTGCCTGGGTTGCGAAGCGAGACAGAATTACAACAGGATGAAAGATTGATTTGGCATCCAGACTGCTGAGAATATCTTGGTGGATGGCCCCTTCCATACATAGTGTTTAGCGATGGTCAAGGAAAAAAAATAAACAGCGCCAGAACCTTTGGGGGCCGCAAAAAAAAATCAAAAACGGAAAGGGCTCCAACGAAACCTCGTTGAAGGAATGTCTGATGGGGATCGAATCGAACCTTGCGGGTGAAGCTTCCGGAAATCTAAAGACAAATTTCAAGCCATGTTCTAAGGGACCCTGACGAAAATGAGGCAGATACGGTACCCCAGTATAAGATTACAAAAAGAAAAAAACCTGTGTATACCCTGTCTGCTTTTTGATGTTGGCGTTGTGTTCACTGTGTATTCCATCTAGGAGTGTCTCAAAAGGTGGGCCCAAAGCCTTTGGCAAGTGAAGGGGTTGCCAAAAGGCGACCTATTAGAGAAACAGCCGAAAATGGCCCGTGCGTCGATTCTCGCGCCGGTTTCGCTTCGCTTTGTCCTGCAGTAGTTCATGAGCGCCCCGTTGCCTTCCGTGGATCCATAGAACCTCCGAGTCGGCAGGATCTCGCGCTAAACCCAAGAACATGGAAGTGGACAAGGGTCTGCAAAAGGCAAGTAGTCACTAGTTCACACCCCCCAGGGGCAGGTATGTTCGGGGCAGACCGCCTTTCGTAGGGCTTGATCCCATGTGAGTAGCACCTTGGGGCGAATCCAAAGGGGCGTTGGGTACAAAGCGGCGGGCCCAGGTGAGGGACCCTGAGGAAAATTCCTTCAGTGGCCACCTTCGCATGGCCACCTTCGCAGGCCAGGCACGGCAAACAAAAAGCGGAGGGTAAAGAATCAGGGAGGATAGTTGGGTGGGTCTCAATTTTGGGGAGTGGGTCTCACATGAGCTACGTAATCTCAATATTCATGTGTGGCTTTGCAGACTTTACATCGGCGCTTCCAAAAAATGACGATTGAAACCGCAATAAGGCAATTTGATCAGTCCCCAAATCTTGGTCTGACAATCTTGGGGGGATGATTGAAACCACCCTTTGAAGGGTAAAGTCTAGGGAGACCTAGTAGAGGAGGGATTTGGCTCCCCCAAAGCCAAATCCCCCAAAGTGCCGAGGTTGGGGCTCCACCACCACCGGGATGTTGAACTTGTCTTGGAACTCGTCCCAGACCTCCGGCCTGCGCAAGGCGCATCTCACTGCCCGCAAGGGCCGAAACCGAAAGTCAGTGCAGCCCACAGAAACAAACCCGAAGAGAGTGGAACAAAGGGGCAAAGTGGACATTTCTCGAGGAAACCCTTTAAACCCTTTTTGCGGCGATTGGGGTAAGGGAACCAAAAAAACAAAGGGTTCAAATCCCTACTTTGAGACAAACCCAGGTCTGACAAAATACTTGTGGCGGATTTGAGTGTTTCCCGCCACAGGTAAGTATGGCGTCACTCGTATGTCCAGACCGATTGAAATGAAACGCTGCCGCAGGGCTTGGAGCTCCTTCCAAGGAACCACCCCAAGAGCCCAATGACAACAGTCCTCGCAATCGATCCCACAAGCAGGAACAAGAATCTGTCACATGTTCTTCCTCCTGGGCTCTGGTGACATGTGGGTGTCTTTTGTGAGGCTACCCTTCTTAAGGTTGGTTCGAAGGGAAACTATCAGGAAAACCGACCACAATGGGACTACCCCTAGTTTGAGCCAAACAATGTCATGCCACAACCGGCGCGCATTAAAAACGCACGTCCGCAAAAAAGGCACGTCCGCGCCTTTCTTGCAGGGCTTGCTGCGTGCAGTGTTTCGTCTCTTTTTGGCCCTTCCCAAAGCTGCTGGAAGGTCCTAACTATGCTGAACAAAAACTTGGGTGATGTTATGTTGCAAGCCACCCCCCCCCCGGCCACCCCCAGAACGCAACGCCGTCAAAGTGCTGCCCAGAAATCCATGCGCGCGTGTACACGTGCTTCCACGCCCACGTCGCTTTCCGCGCCTCAGGCCGTTCCCCACGGCCCCACGGAGCTTGTGGGGGATCTTGCACACCTCCGGGTGCTCCCTGGCTCTCGGCGTCTCAGTTCGGTGACCCCCAAGAGTGGGGGGGCTTCCTGTTGGTTTCCCCGCTTCCCAAAATCCTTCTTAGCAAACCTCCGCATTCGACGCTCGCAAGCGAGGGAGGTGCCTGGCATAGTTCACCAGGTACCGGCCGAGCTCTCCTGAAGGAACCAGAACCAACCCCCTTCGGGCTCCAAGGTGAACCCCCGAAACATCGAGAGAAAAACACAAAAATGACCAGGTCAGGTGCGAAGGTCTTCAAAAACATACCAAGGTGAGAGGCACCAACGGAGAAGGGTCCCAGTGGATGGCCATGGGAACAGGCACCAGTTTGTTGGGAATCGATTTTGGAGGGAAGACCCTAAGAAGAAAAGAAACAAGTGCATCACAGGGTGTCTGGGCAACTTATTCATTCCAGCGGAGGATCGGAGGGTTTTGGATAAATCCCATCTCAGGGCACCAAACCTCCACTCGCTTGGCACGATTCTGCCCAGTGCGCTCCCCCAAACTCCAACTTATGTGCCCAGGCCAACCAGCCGTGAAACCGTACCAGCCAATTGCCGTGCATTAAGCAATTCCCTGATGGCCATAGGGTTCACCTTGACATGGGCAATGCTCCAAGGTATTGGAAACCTCATTTCAGGACACACGTGTTTAGAGGGATTAACTGCTCAGCTCGTTTCGAATGTCGCTTCTCTTCGCTCCGATGTATTGGAAGACGGTGCTGAATAGCTCCCTACCAACCTACCTACCGACCTACCTACCATGGCACCTACATGAGCTAACCTGTGAAACCGGCCCCTGCCAATCAAGTTCTGCCCCCCTGCTATCATGTGGTTTTGGTTTCGGTTTCGAGGGTACTCAGAGACACTCAGAGCTACCCTGGAGCTTCGTTCGTGTGTTTTTTTCATGCATTCGTAGGTTGAAAGGGGTACTCAGGTACCCTGGAAGGTCGCAATTAAACACTTCAGGGTTTTTCCTTTATGCATGGGAGCGCACGAAGTTCATGGCAAGAGGTAGGAAGTTGCGGTAGCCCTCATGGGTGTGTCTCAAAATGAAGGGACCCCACAAAATGGATTTTGGTGGCTTTTCTATCGAAAGAAACCTAAACAAGGGTACACCCAAATGGGTTCTGCTTTCTTTTCTGGCCGGTGCCCTGTTTTGGGGTTGAAGGGACAATCAGCAACAACAACAAAATCTTTTTTGCGGGTAGCTCAGTACCCCTCCAAACCTACGAAAACCGAAAAACCGAAAAACCGCAAAGCCCGCAAAGCCCGGAGAACCGCAGAACCGGAGGCTCCGATGTACTGGAAGATGGTGCACCTCAGCTGCGAGATCTCGTTGAAGAACCGCGTGGCGCTGAAGCGCTTCGCCAGCGCCAGCGTGGCCCCGGACCTCGGAGATGGGATCCAAACTGAGGGGGAAGCGGGGGCGGAGGGGAAAAAATAGTTAATAGGGGGCTCCTGGGGTAGGGAATTTTCAAGGTAGGGTTTCAGGGTTCAGGGTTCATTTTCAACAAGCAAACAACTTTGTTCAAAACACCAAGGGGGATTCTGGGGAATTTTCCTAAAATTTCTCAACTTTTTTTACAATTTTTTCATTTAATAACAGTCTAACAATTTAACATTTTCAAGTTTCAGGTTTCAGACCATTTTAAGGCTTTCTGGGGAACTCTCACCACCGCCACGCTTTTCGTGTTCTCCTTCTATGTCCTGGTCCATATTCTCGTCGGGCGCCTCAGTATGACAGAGTTTGACTGAATGAGCACACGCAAACCTGACAAGTGGATATGCTTGATGCTATGTCTGAAACAGAGAACTCGTGTTCAAGCAACAAGCGTGAAATCTGTCCTGCTTTCTGCAACAGTAAGCCATGTCCAGTGGTGGCTACCCGTTGTCGGATGAGCAAGTTGCTCAGATGCTGAGCGCCGAAGATGCCATCTCTCAGGCTGAGCAAGAGAGTTTGGCAGAGAGCGTCGAGGAAGAGACAGAGACCGAAGATGAGCAGGAAGAGCCTTCCGAAACGCTTGGTTCGGGAGATGAAGCCAAGCCCATCGTTCCACCGAAGGATGATGAAGACAAGGATGACGCTGGTGGCACCACATCCACAGAGCCTTCGGCGGTGGCTTCACCTCTGGCGGATGTCCCCGCCTCCTCGTCAGAGACCGTCATGCCCAAGAAGAAGTCCAAGGCAAAGAACATTCCCACCGTCCCCGTCAGCTTCAAGCAGGAGATGGAGAAGCTCTCGGATAAGATGCTGGCGCTGAGGATTGAGGAGATGGAGCATCAGGAAGCTCTTCTTCACGAACAATCCAAGCTGGCTCGCAAGATGTCAAAGAAAAGGGCTGACGACGCGAAGAACGCCGACAAGCCATCCAAGAGCGACATGGTGAAAGCCAAGTCTTTGGCTTTGAAAGCCGAGAAGGAGGCGGACATCACCGTGACCTTCTCTTTCAACGGTAAGCGCTTCTCCATCACCACACAGTCAGGCAGAGGCATTGGTCACATGCGGACGCTCTTCATGGAGAAGGCGAAGATTGCCAAGAAGTTCAAGAACGACCTGAAGTTTGACCTTGGCGGTGAGGACATCTTCGCTGACCGTGACCCAAGGACCACGATGCGCTCTGTCAAGGTCGGCGACGGCTCTTTGATGACAGTCACAACGAGGGGCTTGGGCGGTGGTGTCATCAAGCCCTTCTTGAAGCAATCGGATGCCATTGACATGCTCCAGAAAAGGGCTTCGTCAGTGATTGACAAGAAGATGGCTAAGGACGAGGAACAGTTGATGAACCTGTCTCCGGAAGAGCAACTCCCCGCCAACATCAAGGAGTATCTGACAGAGAAGCGCAACTCGCTTAACGGTGTGAAGCTGATGAAGGAGCAGACAGGACTGAACATCATCAAGACGTGCCTCGCCAACGTTGACACCGAGAACCTGCACCTCATCCGCAAAGCCATCGGCGACCGCAACGAGGGGCACAAGGGCTCAACCGAGGAGCGGGTGCTTCGTGCCTCCTTCCTGCTCTTCCCTGCCATCCGTGAGGTCAAGTCCGTCATCCTCCACTTGAATATGTTCGAGCGGGAGGTCTGCCGTGAGTTGCTTCGCATCTACATCTCTGAGTATTCCAAGGTGGAGAACGGTCAAGCCAAAATCAACAACGTCGGCTTCGTTGAGCACATTGACGCAGAGTTGGTGCGCCGTGAGCACTTGAACAACCCCGCCACCGCCGATGTCATCCAGCAGGTTCAGCAGTCCAACTGTCTCATCGTCTGAGGACTGATTATGTCTAAAATAACCCCGCCCCGAAAGTTTGGGACACCCTGCCCCGAAAGTTTGGGGCACCCTGCCCCGAAAGTTTGGGGCACCCTGCCCCGAATTCCCGTAAGTTTGGGGCACCCTGCCCCGAAAGTTTGGGGCACCCTGCCCCGAAAGTTTGGGGCACCCTGCTTTGAAATCGTGTCGTTTCTACAACCCTGCAAGGAGATTCCTGAGCCATTGTCAGTGAACAAGCGGTAGATTGAGTGATTGCCCTTCTTGCTCTTTTATATGTCCTTTACATCAACCACAAACAAATGAGTCATCGCATATGTTCATTTTGAGACATCAACCAGAGCAAGAAATCACAGAAAGTGGCTTCGTTCATTTTGCTTTCGCTTTCACATGGTTAGGGGGGAACACGCTTTACCAGTGGAGAGAAGTGGAAAAAAAAAGCGGTTCCTCGTGAGATTGATTGACACATCACTTGACAACAGTTTTGAAAGCAACACCACTTGATTTGCCGACGCTGAGGTTGTGAAGTCATCCCGATGTATCTGTACGAGACTACTCTCTACCAGGCTTGGCTGACACAGGGTTATTTGTTCGTGTCCTTTTTTTTTTGGTGTTCTGTTAAAGTGGAGGGTTCAAACAAAAACATTTATGGAATGACATTGCCAGACAGTTTGCCGAGCCTGACATTTGACACTTCACCCCTTTGACCCCTTTGACCCCTTTGACCCCTTTGACCCCTTTGACCCCTTTGACCCCTTTGACCCCTTTGACCCCTTTGACCCCTTTGACCCCTTTGACCCCTTTGACCCCTTTGACCCTGTGTATGCGTCCTGTATGTCAGAAGGCACCTCCCTGTATATCTTCAAGGTGTGGTCGTTGTCGCTTTTTTTCACCCTTAAATTTATAGTAATAAATAAGGGGAAACTCTCGCCAATTTTCCATATTGATGTTTGAGACCAACCCCAAAATTTAAGGGCGTCTTTCCATCAACCCTTCAATTCCACTTTCCACCAACCCAACAAAACAAGGGCAACATCCACCATTTCACAACTCCCCCAAAATCAACAATCACATCAGCTTCATCAGTTTCATTTTCAAACTCAACCCCAAACCCACATTTCAACGTTGAACCCAAACCCACCAAATCCAAACCCGCAACAAGAACCCGCCCCCAAAACTACTTAAAGAGAAAATGCCTTATATATTATTAGAGAAATGGCAGGGGATTTTGAAGCAGGTTACGTTATCAATTATCTAATATCCAATAATGAAGCAAACATAAAAACAGGGAAGAACAATAAACCTTTAAAAAAACTCGTTATAAACAACAAGGAATATTATTACAACAAAGAAAAACCCATCTCAACATCTTTACAAAACAAACTTAATCAAGTATCAAAAACACAAGAGTTCAAAAGACACCACCTTTTACAGAAGTCAGCAAAGGCATTGAGAGGAATTAATACAATCAAAAAATACAGATTAAAATTAGGGGCTAAAACATCAGAGACATTTTCAGCATTGAAAGAATATGCCAACACATATTCAATATCCAACATACCATTCAAGGGATACAAAGGATTAACATATCTTTTATGGCAAGAAAAGAAACTAACAGAGTTTTTACAACAAGCAAAATCAATGAAACTACTGATTGATGTTGAGGTTCTGTTTGATAAAGTTGATGTAGATGGTGATGAAACAGAAGACACCGTCAGCGCATCAAACACGCTTGGAATATCTACCAAAGATGAAAATGATGTACAAATAAAACACAATATGAGGAGTAGGAGATACAACGTTTTGAATGTAGGCGATTTGAAAAAGGCATTGGAAAATATACCGAAAGACATTGAACTTCAAATTGAAAACTCACCTTTGAAACATTCAGGATTGAAGATTAATAAGATTAACAAAATCACCATCCACTACGACAAATACAACCCGAACAGAGCAGGAAAATATATGGAACTACCAGAATGGATTTCAAAGAAAAAAGCGTGTATCAACATTCAAAACGAAGATGAGTTATGTTTCAAATACTGCGTTTTATGTAAATTCTATGAAGTCTTCAAGAAAGACCATCCACAACATATGAGACACTACAAGAAATTAATGACTACTGAAAGTCTCATTAAATGGGATGGTGTGAATTTTCCAGCATCAAATGATGACATAAACCATTTTGAAACAATTAACCAAAATTCTATATCAGTTAATGTTTATGTTGAAGATGAGAACCAAACCATCAGGGCAGACAAAATAACGAAGATTCAAAAACCATCTTGTCATATTAATCTGTTACGAATTCAAAAAGATGATAATGAACATTATGTTTTAATAAAAGATTATAATAGATTAATGGGTAGTCAAACCAACAATCACAAAACAAAGATATTTCATTGTATTTACTGTCAGCGCGGTTTTCAATCAGAAAAGCTTTTAAATGCTCACATATCAAAGGGATGTATGGCAAATGACATTCAACAAACAGAAATGCCAGAAGAAGGAACATCAATGAAATTTGAAAAGCATTTTAAGAAACTGAAAGCACCATTTGTTATTTACGGTGATTTTGAATGTTTAACAACAGAAACATCAGAAGGCATCAAAGGGACTTATCAGAACCATAAACCCAGCGGTTATATGCTTAACCTTGTTAATGCTTATAGTGGAGAAATGAAACCGTTCTTATACAGAGGTGAAGATTGTATTGATAAGTTTTGCGATACTCTGAATAATATTAGAGACGATGTTATGGAACAAATGAAAAAACCAAAAGATATGATTATGTCAGATTTAGATGAAATTAAACATTTAGAAGCTAAAAAGTGTTTCTTATGCAATGGCGCTTTCAATAACAAAGTTGAAGCGAAAAAGAAGGTCGCCGACCATTGTCACTTCACGGGATTATACAGAGGAGCGGTACATATGAAATGTAATATAGACTATTGCTTTGAAAAATATCATATACCAGTATTCTTTCACAATCTTAAAAACTATGATGCTCATCTCATAATATCAAATCTTGAAAAGTTAAACACAAAGAAAGAACAAATATCAGTAATAGCACAGAACAGTGAAAAGTTTATTACCTTTTCATTGAACAGACTTGAATTTAAGGACAGTTTCAGTTTCTTATCATCGTCGTTAGAAAAACTGGTTAAATTAACAAAATATAAAGATAATAAATTGAGGGACAACTGGCAGGAACATTTTAAATATAGTTTCAAAGGCAAATACATTAAAAACGAAAAAGATTTATTTTTACTGACAGAAAAGGGAGTTTATCCTTATGATTATTGTAATGACTTCAATAAATTTAATGACACTGAACTTCCAGAAAAGAAACATTTTTACAGTAGATTAAGTGAAGAAGATATAAGCGACGCAGACTACGAAAGAGCAAAATTAATTTGGAAACACTTTAACATTAAAAACCTTGGTGAATATCACGATTTATATTTAGAAACCGATGTATTATTATTAACCGATGTATATGAAAATTTCAGAAAACAATGTCTAACAGATTATGAATTAGACCCAGCTCATTATTACACTTTGCCTAACTTTGCTTGGGACGCGATGTTATTAAAAACAGGAATTGAACTTGAACTTTTACACGATGAAGAACTTTATAAAATGATAGAGCAAGGATTACGAGGTGGTATGTGCCAAGTTTCAATGAGAAAAGCAGTAGCGAACAATAAGCATATGAACGATGATTATGATGAAACAAAACCTTCATCATACATTACATATTTAGATGCTAATAACCTTTATGGATTAGCAATGTGTAAGAAACTACCTTATAAGAAAATAAGATTTGTAAAAGATAATTTCTCAGAAGAAGACATTAAATATCATAACAGTGAATATAGCAACAAAGGATATATTTTAGATGTTGATTTAGAATATCCGAAAGAATGCCACGACAAACATACTGATTATCCATTAGCACCTGAAATTATGAGTGTGTCAGCAGATATGCTCAGTGATTATCAGAAAGAAACTTACAAAGCGTATCATTTTAATCATTCACCAAAAGATGAGAAAACAAACAAGTTAATATTAAATGTTATGGATAAGCAAAATTATGTTTTGCACATTGACATTCTAAAATTCTATTTGAAACAAGGACTTAAAATAAAGAAAATAAACAGAGTAATAGAATTTAGACACAAGCAATGGTTGAAACCGTGGATTGACTTTAACACAGAGAAGCGAAAGAACGCTACAAGCGACTTTGAGAAAGATATGTACAAGTTAATGAATAACGCGGTTTATGGAAAGACTATGGAAAATGTTAGAGAACACATTGACTTTGAACTGGTTGATACTCCTGAGCGCTACCAAAAATGCGTGAATAATCCTAATTTCAAATACAGACATATCATAAATGAAAATCTCATAGGAGTTGAAAAGGCGAAAAGCGTAGTGAAATTAAATAAACCAATATATGTAGGTATGAGTATTTTAGATTTATCCAAGAAACATATGTATTCTTTCTATTATGATATTATGAAACCGAAATATGGAAATGATATAAGAATGTTATATACTGATACTGACAGTTTTGTATTACATATTAAAACCGAAGATTTATATGATGACTTTAATGACATTAAGGATTTTATGGATTTTAGCGGTTATGACCCTAAACATAAATGTTATGATAAAACAAATAAGAAGAAACTTGGTTGCTTTAAGGATGAAGCCGACGGCAAGATTATAACAAACTTTATAGCATTGAAACCGAAATCTTACTGTTTCAAGATACATAACGAAGAGAAAGAAGAAAAGAAGAGCAAAGGAATAGTTAAACATAAAGTGAAGAAGGAACTGACATATAACTCTTATGATGACACATTGAAAAACAATAGTTGCGACACTATAACATTCAACAGCATAAGAAGTAAAGCGCATCAAATATACAGCATACAACAAACAAAACAAGCATTATCAGCCTATGAAAATAAACGCTTTTACATAGACAGTATTAATTCATTGCCGTATGGACATTACGCTATTACTCTGTAATAGCCTAATGTGCTTCGCGACATTACAGCATAAAGCAATAAAACAATACAAATATACTTAAAGAAATAATTATATTATATATTAACTGAAAATGGCGTGCTTTATGGTAGATAATAAGAAAAATAAAATTTCTATGACAAATGATGAAATTGATTTGTTGTGGAATTCTATTGATGGTGAAGTGTCAGACTTCTCCACCGATACAGAGGAAGAAATTAAGAAGGCAAAGGAAAAGGAAAATAAGAAAAAGTATAACGACGTATTAAACAAGAAATATAAAGAAGAAGGATACTTTAAAGAGTATTTTATAGAAAATGATAAGTCATTAGAATGTGAAAGATGCGGGTGTAGGATTAAAAGTAAGTCTAATATGGCAAAGCATTTAAGGACTGACAAATGTAAAAGAATTCATAGAGAAAGAGCTTATCAGAATGCTGTTGAGAAAGTATGTTATAAATATTTAACTAATACAAATTGATAATATTAAACATTGATAATATTATCAATTTATTATTCTTAATCATTTATTAAGAGTAATTCGTGTCTATTGAATTTTTTAGGTCTTCCTTCAACTTCATAATATTTATTAAGCATCATATCACGACCTATATTTGAAATGGTGTATATAGTATTGTGCCACTGGCTTGTGGTTTCTTTTCTTGATGTGTAATTACCTTTTCCTTTGTTATAAATTTTGACTTTATCACCGACATTTAGTTTAGGATACTTTCTTAAATATTTCTCTTTCATTAATGAGTTCGCCTTCGCTTCCACTGCGTTTTCGTCTTTGTGTGCTTCATTAGGTGTAAGTTTTGTTGTCCCGTGTGTCATTTGTTGATTATACTTGTTTAGGACTGCTTGTAATAAACTCGTCCAAGTTCTATTAGTCGCTTTTATTCTGTCTCCTAACATCTTCTTAACTGTGCGAATGGAGCGTTCAACAACATTCGCGTGTGTCAATGTTATTATGCTTCTTATTGCTTCACCTTCTAAATACTCTTGTAATTTCTTATATGCAAATGCCCCGTCATCATCTGTATAAATACTCATCGGATGACCTAATACTTTGAAGCATTGAAGTATTGCTTTATACACTGTCTCACCGTCTCTAACCTTCATCGGTTCAATGTGTACTTTCTTACTGAATATATCTATACATATCAAACCATAGCGTGGGCTACTTAAATCTGATGTGCCCGTTGCCTTCATCAGTGAAATCATATCCATTATGTCTAACTGATATTCAAACCTTGCGAAAGGTGCTGAATAACTGTTGTATTTACTGTATCCTTTCTCTTGTTTAGAAGGTTGCTTTTTTAACCAAACGCCCACTTCCTTTAAAGTAAATGAGAATTCTGTTTTATTTGCTTGATTGTATAACTCATTGACTGAACCGAACCCAGTTTGGACATTGTAATAAAGTTTATGTAAAACCTCATCTTTTGATAATTTACTCATTATTTAAAAAGGATAGAATAAAATATTTCTTAATATTTATGAATAATATTAAGAAGTATTTAACTAATCATCAGGTTCGGTCTCTGGTTGAAATATTCTATCATCACATAATAGTTTAAACTGTTGCTTTTCAATGCCCAACTTCTGTTCTTCTAACTCGTTAAATATTCGTGTCGTGCTTCTACAATTCCCGCATATGTTAATGTAATGCTTATAATAATATGTTAACCTTTGCGTTCGTATCAAACCGTTTTCATTTCTTATGTCCTTTTCCATATTCATAAGATTTTCTGTAATATGACACCCGCATTTTAAGATAGTCATTAGTTCTCTATTATATATAGGGGTCATTTCTTTAAGTAGTTTTTTTTAATATAAACTAACCAGTATCTCACTAATCAACTCACTCGGGATTTTGTATAAATATTCTTCCAATGAAATTACATTAAAACCGAGCGACCTCGCAATCGTTCCAACTGAGCCTGTGCCACTAAACATCTCTAATAAATTCATTATTAGAATGATTTAGATTTTAATTATTATTCATAAAGTTTCTTTTCTTCGTTATACTTGATTTGGTAGTATTCTAAACTACTTGGTTTAGGTGCTTTTATTGATTTATTATTAATTTTTGAAAGATAAATCTGTTTCTTGTTTTTGTATTCGCCACTGTCTCTATCAACATCTTTTGACTGGTAATTATTATTGCTGTTATTGAAAGTTGGTTTGCTTTCCATTTTGTTTGCTATCCTGTCTAAATTCCGCGCTATTAAAGTCAAACTGTCAGAGACATCAACAACAAGCTCTGTAATGCGTTCTATCATTTGTTCAACCTTTCCCTCCATATATACTAATTATAAAACTAAACTTTTAAAACTAAATGTTTAAACGGTGTTAAATCTACTCTTTATATATATTACTTTTTCATCATTTCTCGTATGGTTTCTTGTGTTTCATTGTCACCGTTATCTGATGGAGTAACTCCCCTCCCAAAGCGTATAGCAATATTATGTGCGTCTGTTTCTAAATTGATATCACCGTCTTTACTTTTATCAATATTCATTTTTTTATCAGTTTTACTTATCTTAAAACCGATAGGGACACAAGAGCATTTGCAATTTCCCTTCTTTTGTATTTCTAATTCGTTTTTCATTTCTAACATCTTTTGACACATTGGACAAGGGAAATTGATAACTGCTGTTTTACTAACAACTTCTTCACTGTCTTCATCTATTGATGAAACCGTTGTTTCTGACTTATTATTTTTGTTGTTCTTTCTTCCCATTTATATTAATATTTACATTTTTATTTTTGATATATTCAAAAATAAGCTTAATTAATTCTAACGAATAATAACAACATTTTTTAACTTTATTGTCAGTTATTACAACTTGTTCTATTTTCTCTACTTCATCTATTATATCAATATAATCTGAATAAGTCCTATCCATATAAAATAATAAGATGAAATAATTATTTAATCTTATTATTAGAATATTCGGGCTCAACAATGGGGGTTTCTTCGGACTGGACAACACAAGCGAGGTTCAATCTAATTCAAACTAATTATCTTCAATGCTTATTGATTGAAGCAATGGACGCGAGGAACGAGCCTCGCGTGCTACGCGACGCATCGGCGATGCCTCGCGAAGCTTCGCGACATCCTGTTACATTATGTTATTCACCACCACACATAACATAATGATGGTCGCGTTAGCACGCGAGGCTCGTTCCTCGCGTCCATTCAATAATAAAATATAATTATTTTTTATAAGTATTTATAATATTATTTTATTATGCCTGATGTAAAACCAATTGATGAAATCAAATATGACTTTAAGCAAAGTAAGCACGATGTCGTCCCTAAATTACCGATGAGAGCGATGATTGTAGGACCGTCAGGTTCTGGAAAATCAACTTTACTTGTATCAATTGATACTTGATATTTATAGAGGAGCATTTGAAAGAGTTTTTATCTGGTCTCCATCAGTAAATTTGGATAGTATTTGGTTGCCTGTTAAAAAGTACATTAAAGAAGGTTTGAAAGTAGATACTGATAAAGAACCGTGTTGGTGGGATGAGTTCAATGTTGAAAATTTAGAAAGAGTTATAGAAACTCAAAATAAAATAATTGAATACCAGAAAAAACAAGGAATGAAGAAGTTATTTAATATATTAGTTATATTGGATGATGTATCTGATAATCCAGCAATAACAAGAAATAACAAATTGTTAAATTCTTTATTTTGTAGAGGTCGTCATAGTGGAATATCAACACTTGTCAGTCTTCAAAAGTCATCAACTGTCCCACCAATTATTAGAGTAAATATAAGTCATTTGTTTTATTATAAAGTTAGAAACTTCAAAGAGATAGAAATATTACAAGATGAATTATCAGCAATTGTTAGAAGTGATAATTTGCTAGAAAGCAAGAAACTAATTTATAAAATATATGAGACCGCCACTGATGAACCGCATAGCTTTTTGTATATTAACCTTTTAGAAAAGAACCCTGATAAGATGTTTATGAAAAAGTTTTCACATTATTTGAAAATAACTAATCAATAACATTAAATCTATTTTTAATGTTATTAATTCAAATTAATGAAGCGTTGCAAAGTTGCAAATTTGGTAATTTATATATTAGTTTGTCCGATTTTTGGTTTTCTAATTTTTCTATTCGTGCCACACATTCTTGAATAGATTTAATGATTAAAGTATCTGCTCTTGTTTTTTCATCTACTCTTAAATTCTTAATGTCTTCCATACTGCTGTTTTCATCGTTTTTGCTTTGACCAATACCCATTATATATTATTATTTAGATTTTTCTTTTTGACATTTTGCTTATTTTAATCTTAGATTGAAATAAGGAAAATTCTAAAAATCTTTTGATTTTTTCAATTCCTTAATTTCTTTTTCTAATTTTTCAACTTTATCATTTAATTCTAACACTGCTTTATGAACTAACACAGGTAAAACTAAATAATTTAATCCCAAATACTCTCTGTCTTTACTAACAACATTTTCAAATTCTATCGGGATTGCTTTTAGCACTTCGTCTGCGATATATCCTATATGATTTTTACCACCATCGTTTCTATCGTGTCTTTTAAACTTCTTCGGTTTAAATTTCTTAATAACATTCATACAATTAGTTTTGATATTGTCTATATCATATTTCAATATTGAGTCGCTTGAATCAACAAATGTACCGTTAATGGTTACTGTTGTTGCTGTTAAATCTATATTAGTTCCTGTTGATGGTTCAATTAAATTACATAACATTTTTTTCGTTCCTGCAACCGTTAAATGTTCATTAAAAGTTGATAGAGCATTATTTGTAAAACTTTCAGTATTCACTGTGGTCCCAAATGTTTTATCAATAGATAATAATGTTGAAAATACTGTTGCATTATCAATTACTCTGAATGCTGTATTGGTTGTATTAAAAATTTAACATCAATTGTAGATAAATTAGTTCCATCATACTAAGTTGATATTTCACTTGTTCCCATTAAAATATCAGTTCCAGTTGTCATTGAAATATCATTCAAAAATGAAACCGTTGTTAAATCAAATGATTGAATGGTATTAGTTGCTAAATATGCATTTTGAACTGCGAGATTCGTATCAACGGTTGCTAATGTTCCACCATTAGGTGCTATATGATTACTTCTTAATGCTCCACCAGTTTTAACATAAACATCATCAGCAAATAAATTACCCATAAAATCAGCAGTAGCAGTATTAAAAGTCCATCCAGTAGAAATATTAACTGCTCCAACTATGTTAGATTGAACAGCAGGGTCTCCACAGATAAACCTAATTGAAGAATTAGCATCACTATTCCTCATATCAAAAGATGAAAAAGCACTAACATATCTATATAATTCACAATTTGTATCAATTGTTAATTTACCATCAGTATCAATATTAACATTATCACAATTAACATCAGCATTTGTATAAATATTACCTAACACATCTATAGGCTTACTAAAAATAGTTTTATTAACTAATCCATCACACATCATATATTGATTATTAGCATTGGTAATATCTCCAATAGAAAGAGCAAGAAAATTATTATGAGACATATATAAGCCTTCGATAGAACTGGGTATATGTGTTCTTATTGAACCATTATTATTAAAATTCAAATATGAACCATTGTTAAGATTTACTGCCTTGTCAGTCCCTATAAAATCAACTGAATCAGTAAATCTTGATTTTCCGGCACAATTTAAAACATAACCATTAATGCCAACCGAGCCCAGTCCGAACCGGTCTTTAACCCACACACGACCAACATTAGCATCTCCGATTTGAGTTTCCCATTGACCTCCTGCGCTACTCATCCACATTCTACCATCTCTATTAATAGTAAATTCACGATTAAACATTTGAAAAGTCATTTGTAATCCTAAATTAGGTGAAGGTGTAGTGCTGAATTTATTACATATTATAGAACCAGTAGTCAGCATATTTAAATCACTGTGTAAAGTTGCATTATCACTAAAATTAATAGCACCTGCTATTGATTGAGCGTTAGTATCTATTTTGTCTAACTTTTGACCTAATGATATATCCTGTGAATTATTGCTAGTAATTATTGAATTAATTGTGTTTGCATTGCCTGTTATTAATCCACTTAATCCATCACTTTGTAAAACATAACGAGCATCAGAACCAGTTACATCTAAAATAGATGAACAAGAAAATGAGCCAGATACTTGTAAATTACTTAATATTGTGGTATTATGGTTTAATATTATTTTATCATTTTGAAAAGTTGAAGAATTATTAATTTCTACATCTCCAAAACCTCGCTGGTTTAAAAACATTGTTGAACCAGTCAAACTTCCATAAACATAACTATCAAAATAATTATTATACATTTCAAAGAAATTATCATAATTTCCAAATTCTGCTATTTTGAAAGTTGCAGTAGTTGTTATATTATGTATTAATGTATTATTTAATACTGATGTATCTATTTTTTCTGATAATAAACTATTAGTTGTTATTTTATTGTAATATAAATTACTATCAAATGAACCTGTTTGTAATTGAGATATTAAAAGAGAATTTGATGAAATATTATTAAAATTAGTTGATACAGTAGAATTTAAATTATTTATTAAATTTGTATTTGATGAAATATTATTAAAATTTGTATTAATTAAATTAGTATTTGAAGAAATATTATTAAAATTACTTGACATATTAGAATTTAAATTATTTATTAAATGTGTATTTGATGAAATATTATTAAAATTTGTATTTATTAAATGTGAATTTGAGGAAATATTATTAAAATTAGATGTCATAGTAGAATTTAAATTATTTATTAAATTTGTATTTGATGAAATATTATTAAAATTTGTATTTGAAGTTATTGACAGATTACCTATTAAAAATGTATTTGAACTAATATTATTTGATAATACATTAATTTCTGTTTTGTCATATGTTTCAGTTATATCATAAAAATTAGCATTTATCTGCTCCTTTGTATAGGTGTCTGCTTGGTCTGCTTTACTATCTAATACTGTTTGGATGTCGGATTTACTCGCGTAAAGGTCTTCTATATCATTGACTGCTCCGTTTTTTACTTGTCTAATTTTATTTGCGGTAATATCAAAGGTATTCATTAAGTTTTTGCTCATAATATTATATTATGTATTAGAAAATTAATAATATCATATTTTTAAATTAATCATAAAATGTTACAGAATTTGATCGGATTTCAAGAATGCACTCATGCACCATGAGCATGTAAAGTCTCTCTGCCATTTTATTTTCAGTATATAATGTTGAACCATCCAACGCCTATATTTTTATTACCATATTTGAGTTATTTTTAAGGTTCGTACCAGTATAATTTGCACTTTCTAATTTTTGTAAATTAAAACCATACATAAAAGCGTGAGTCCTGTAATCTTCAGCTCTAACTAACATTGGTTTATCAGAACAATGCATAAGATGGACGTAAGCTTCGCGGACCCCGTTAATTTCTTGACTCGGTATGACTTGATTACCGATTACTAAAGAAGCGGATAAATCATATTCTGGGTTATAAATACCTACACCATTTGTTATATTCCCTAATGGATGATACATACGGTTATATTCTTTCAACAACTCTCCATAACCTCCAACATAAGTTTTTGCAGATGGGTTTGAAAAAGAAATAAACAATTTATTTAATTTAGATACATTACGGACAATTGTTGTAAATACTTCAGTTGAAGCAGATGCTGTTTGTTCTTGCATGGTTTCAGTTTCAAAAGTAATAGGGAGAGAACCAGTTTCTAAAACTTTTGCGTATTCTGCATATAAACTATCGTCGATCGTATAGACATTTCCTTTGAATAAAGGTTTTGTAACTGACCAAGTGATACTCGTATTTGAAGCAGTAAAAAGTCCTGTTCTAGTAACAATTGGTTTTAATACATCACTTGTTAAATATAATTCAACTGTTATTGGACAATAAGATAAAGGTATCCAGTTTTCACAAGTCTTAAAGCATTTTAAGTTTAAATCAAAATAGACATTAGCACCTTTACCTCCTTTAATTCCTCTAAAATTGTTATTGGTTACATTTCTAACGACTGCTTGGGTAGAAGAAGTTGCTGACGCATCACAAGTTAAAAACCGTCCATCGTGATTAAGAAGAGTATTTCCAAAACCTAATGCTTCATCAATTCTTTTTTCTTCTGATGATTTTAATACATCTTTCATTGTACTCGCACGAGAAAGAGAATTTAAATCACATACAATGACATCACCCATTAATACACGCACCCTATCAAAGAAACCGGCTGTATCAATTGGTCTGAGTTCATTACTTGCTGACGCATCAGTGTTGTTTAGAGTAAATCCTAATAATAACGAAGGTAGGGACAACCATTGATTAGGTGGTCCAGTAATGTTAAATCTAATTACTGAATTTGTATCAGCGGTATAAGTACTTACCGACGAGGGATAAAAGTTTTTACTTTCTTTTCACCGAACATAAGAACCGCCATCTTTTAATTTAAATCTTAAATTCTTTTCAACAAGGACATCTTCAATATCTAATGTTTCCATAACTTATATATTTAATAATAGAAAAATATTAATTATTCTATTATTAAATTAATTTATTTTAAAGTGTGAATAATCTATAACTTCTTTTTTAGATTTTATATTTAATAGTTTTTTAGATTTATTTTTAATATTGTTATGTTCAACCTTATAATTAGGGTCGCGTAGCACGCGAGGCTCGTTCCTTGCGTCATCCTCTACTATTTTCTTAATCTCATCATAACCGACTTTCTTTTTAGGATTTATAGTGTTTTTTATATCATTATTAGGCATTATATATAAGCCTATAAAATTTCCTTTACAGGTTCAATACTTCTTGATACATCCTTGCCAGTATCACCATAAAATGAGTGTTGATGATTTGTTAATGGGTTAAAACCTCCTCTATTTGATGTTATGCTGCCTCTATCTAAAATACTGACTATATCACCAAAATTTCTTAGGCTTGTGTAGTTGTCATTATTTTTGTTTGACATTGAAACAAAAGGAGCGCCGTAAGTTGTCAAACGAATATTTCTATCAGGGTTATTTTGTAAATATTTAGCACTCGCACTACTACCCAATGAATGACTAATAACTCCACTAATATTATGGTTTTCATCAAGTATATCACTAATATCTCTATACCTTTGACTGTATGAACTTAAACCAAATGGAATTGTAATATCACTTAAAATATCATTAATATTTGATTTAATATTAGACTTACCAAATGTCCCAGCAACATATAGTTTATTATTATCCAAATAATAACCTTTACCATTTGTATATGCTTTGTTTAATCCTTCTGTGTCAGATAAATTATTATTATATTTAGGTTTGAATAATGACTTTTCTTGTTGAATTTCATTAATTATTTTTCTATACATTTCACTATGTCCTTGATGAAGCGGATTGTATGATTTTAATTTTCCTTCTTTTAAATAATATTTATTCTTCATTATATTAATTATTGATATTTTTTATCTAATTAATTAATATAATGAACTTTCGTAAAATATATATTGATACACGACATAGAAATCTAAATGAAAGTTTGAGCACTTCTGACTTTGTTATAGATTTACCAGAAACACAAGAAACAGGAGCAAATACAAAATTATATGTTCACGAATTATCACTACCTAATACTATTTATCCTATTGAAGAAAATGTAAATAATAGATTATATCTAACGCTAGGAGGATTAGGATTAGGAGCGCAAGTATATTATTTTATTGTAGCACCAGATAAAGGTAGTTATGTAGGTAGTGAATTAGCAACCGAATTACAGAGTAAATTGAATACTGCTACTAATGGAACTGATGGAAATAGCGACATTTTTAGTTGTAGTTATTCATTAAAAACAAATACTATAACTATAACTGTTAATTATGTTTCTTACTTTTTCGTAATTCATACAGATAAAGAATTGCAAACTAACTACAGTTTTAGTGTTGATTATGACAGAAGCCACACAATGTCTATTAACAATGTTTTAGGAAACACTGTTGAAAAAATCAATTTTGCACCTGACCCTTTCGTTAGTGGGTTTGTTAATTTATTACCAATGAAAAATATTTACTTAACCAGTGATAGTTTAACTAATGGAAATCAATTAGCACCTTATGGAGTTGCGCGTGTACTAAAGAAAATTCCTATTACTGCTGGATTTGGAAATGTAATCTATGATAATGAGATTTTAATGAATGACGCTAATGATGTTTCAATGAGACATTTAAGACGTTTACATTTTAAATATGTTGATGCTTATGGAAAAACTGTAGAATTACATGGGGCAGACAGTAGTTTTAGTTTAACATTTGTTGAGAGTTGAAAAGCATATATTAAATATTTTAATATAAATATTTATTATATACTAATTATATGGTTAAAAATATTGAAATAGTAGATGTAGCCAGTGAAAATAATGAAGCACCTAAAGAAGTAGAAGAAATTAAAGAAGAACCTATTATTAATGAAGAAAGTAAAGAGTAGAAACTAATAATATTATAAATGAAGAAAATAATAAAGTAGAAGAAGAACACGAACCAAAGCAAGAATTAAAATCTAAAACATACTCAACTGAAAAAGTGGAATGTCCAAAATGTAAAAAATATTTAACAAAATACACTTTCAGATATCGTCATAACTGTAACGGAATACCTGTTAAAAAAGAACCAGACCCAAACAAACCTGTAAGACGCAAAATTATGAACGAGGGGCAAGCAAAAGAGTTTGAAAATAATGTATATAGTAAAGTTAAAGATAATATTAAAGTGGATGAACAAGAAATAGAAAAGCGTGTTCAACAAAAAGTTGAAGAAAGGTTAAAACAACATATAGAAAGCACAGCAAATAAAGTATTTGAAAACGCAAAAGACAGATATATTAATATGAAACAGCAGAAGATGGAAAAGAAACAAGAACATATTAATAAATTAGTATCAAAAATTATTTGATAAATAAATTTATAATCTAATTATTATTATATGAACAAGTCAGATTTTGAAAATATAACATCAACACTTACAAAGAATGGTAAAGCAGGTCGCGAACGCTCGCGAGGCTCTGCCGAGCGTCAATTACCAACATCAAACAAATTTTATAATCCCATAACAAAACCAAGTAAAAAATATAAATCTAGCGTCCATTACTATTACGAAGGAGACAACAAAGCACATCAACCAAATTATACATATCTGAAAGAAATGAAGGAACAGTTAGAATTTCATAACGCTAAAAAAGATTACGCTATATTTCAAAATAGAAGAAGATATCAAGATGAAGCACAGACATATTTTAATGAAATCCAAAGGTTAGAAGGTGAAAAAATAAGACATCATCCATCAAGTGAAACTGGTAAAAACTATTCGGAAATGATTAAGAAGAAAAAGGATATAATCAATCAATTAAGAAAGAATTTTAAGTTTGAATAAATTAATTAGATTAATAATTTTATAATCTAATTAATTACATATAATGAGATTAGACCATATGAAAACATTAAAATCACAGTTAAGATTAAGACCGTCTTATAATGAACTCATCAAGGAAATTACAAAGGAAGAATATAAAAATAAGAATATAAGAGATGTAATAGACAGAAACGCTTATTATTTTCGGGACAGTCCGTTAGGAACAGTTTATGATAATAATACCGTAGATTTGAGACAACAACACTTTCAAAAAATATTAGAACAACCTAAAACAGTCCCCTATTTTGATATGGCAAGGGACGATGAAATGGATGATTTAAGAGACGGAGCAATACAAACACTAACTGCCACAATGGACAACGCCGAGGAACAACACGAACAACAAATAAGTCAAGTTTCAAAAAGATTTAGTAGCGAACAAATAGCCGACCTACACGAACGAGCACAACGGGCAAGACAATTAGAAGGACAAGAGGGGAGAAGACCAAGTATCCAGTCAATGGTAACCGCAAAATCAAGCGATTCAGAAGACTTACCACCGTTAGAACCATTGATGACAGAAGACGAAGCAGTTAAACGGATACAAGGGGCGCAAAGAGGATTAACAACGAGGAAAGAAAATGAAGCGGCTAAGCGACTACAGGCGGCATTCAAGGGACGTATTGTAAGAGAAGAAACTTTGCAACAGAAAAGAACCGAGAGAGAGCAAAAAATGGACAACGCTGGCAGTTCATCCACATTACCAGCAAGACAAACAAGAACACATAAGGAAACTATTGACTATTCAACTGATATAAACCATTGGAACCAAAAAACGAACGTTCTGGAAAAAGACCTACTATTTCAACTACATTTAAGAGGAATTGAACTTACTAAAGAACAACAACACGAATACGAAAATGAAACAAAGAAAAAAGGAGGAAAAGGTAAAAAGGAAACAGGTAGAGCTTATTTAGTTGGATTGATTGAAAAACTTATAAACAGCGGAAAATGGACGACGAAAGTAAATGATGAATTGTTAAGAAAAAGACTAAACGATTGGAGAGATATGAAAGGAAAAGGCAAGGCAACAAAGGAAAAATAGATAATTTTACATAATTTATCAATAATTATATAAAATGATTAACAACCACAAGCAAGAGTTAAGGAAACGCCCTACATATGATGAAATGCTTAAACAAGCAATCACAAGCAAACTAAAAACAACAGTTATACTGAAGAAATACAAGAAAGGAATGTCATTGAATAATTTTGATTTTGATGAATTAGATTTAATGAATTATAAAAATAAAGAACGATATATGAATGCAGAAGTTATGATGGCAGACAAGGCAACACAAACACTTAACAAAGAAAACAAGGCAACGCAAACAGACCTACCAAATGATAAGGCGACGCAAACTTATAATTTTGATGATATGACAAAGATTTTAGGTGGGTCTTCAAAGAAGTTTAAGAGCAAACTGATGAACAAGGCAGAAGCAGAAGCATTAGCATTTACATATGACCCTGATTTAAATGATGATGACGATGATGATGATGATGATGATAAAAAAGATGATGATAATGATAAATACAGAAAGAAACTATTTATGTTGATGAGGATTATAGATTTGATGTTGAGGTCAGGTTTTAGTATAGGGCAGATAGTGGCACATTTAACATGTCACACTACATTAACTACAATTCAAGGTTCAGAGTTGCTGGTTAATTTGACAATGAATTCATTAGTATCATCTTATGATATAGCAAGTGCCATAATGAATTGGTTGAATACAAATGTTAGTGAGGAAGTTGAGTTAAACACAGAACCCCCTGTTAGTGTTCATAGTTCTCCGCCTATCACTGTTAATAGTTCTTCAACGCATACTGTTCATTCATCGTCGCGAAGCTCGCGAGCCTCTGGCGAGGCGTCATCAGAAGAAAATGCTAATTATGAAATAGCACCGCCTACTGACATCCCTGTCCCTACCGGTGTGGATGGGGACGAGTCTGAAAGTGAAAATGATGAAACTGAAAACCAAAATACCGACCCTGCAAAAACTAAAAAGACTTAAAGAAATGAGACCATAATATAATAGAAAAGTAATGGAAGGTATGACAGTATTAACCACAGAAAAGGTAGAGAAGTTGATGGAGAAAAGACAAAAAGAAAGTGATGAAGTTAAAAGGTTCATTAAGTTAAATCCTTATCCATCTTATGAAGAAATGAACGATGTAATTGAAACAATGAAAGAATTAGGTTATCCAGAAAAGCCATTAATACAATGTTATCATCGTGATTTGTTAATGAAGACTTACAATGAACTATACGATGAAGGAAAGGTAATTGAATATGGAGCAGAGTTGAACAATATAACATTTACAGGCACTTATAAAAATCTTGAAGATATGAAATTCTTTTTTAGGAGAACAAATTTTCTAATTCTTCAAGCAATCATTAAGTTTAATTATGATAAGCATAAGAGAAGAAACAAACATATTGACAAAGAAACAATATTAGGTTGGTCAAGAAAAATAGAACAGTGGTGGAATGATATTGGTGAAAACTTTGGTATTTATGCTGATTTTAGTAAATGGAAACCGGACAAAGTCCGTTTTACGCCTGACAGGCGGAAACCATAAGCAATATTTGTTCAGTTTATTCATATTATCAACTTATAATATGATTAAACCATTCTATCCCCCAGAAAGCTTAAAAATGGTCTGAAACCTGAAACTTGAAAATGTTAAATTGTTAGACTGTTATTAAATGAAAAAATTGTAAAAAAAAAGTTGAGAAATTTTAGGAAAATTCCCCAGAATCCCCCTTGGTGTTTTGAACAAAGTTGTTTGCTTGTTGAAAATGAACCCTGAACCCTGAAACCCTACCTTGAAAATTCCCTACCCCAGGAGCCCCCTATTAACTATTTTTAGGGGAGGGGAGGGGAGGGGAGGGGAGGGGGAGGGCATTGATATGAAGAATGATAACAAGAAGATGTTGGCAAATGATGATAAGATAGGGGAATGATGAGAGATGATAGGACTTGATGAGCAATGATTCGAGATGGCGCGTAAAATAAGCGCTCAAAACTGGCGATGGAGCAGAATCCAAAAGTGCGACTTACAAGTGGGCGTGTGTCTTGGAGGGTACCCTTGCTGGGATTGCTTAAGAGGGAAACCATAGGAAAACCACCAATTTCGCGGCGTTCACAACCTATTCCGAGACAAGCCCAAGTGGCCCCTAAAACCCGAAATCCGCAGGTTGAACGTGTTGGGGCTGCTTTACACCCATGTCACATGGGTCCATTCAGTAACACTCTGAAACTTGCCCTTAAGTGGCGGTGAAATAAAGGAAATTGTGGGAACCCCCAAATCCAAAACCGGACATCACTTACCAGTGCGGACAAAACTCCTTAGTGGGCCACGGACACGGCTTCCGCAAAAAAAAAAAAACTCGTTGCCTAGAATCTATGACTATCCCGGATCCCTACCAACCGCAAGAAAGGGAGCCGGCCTTTTGACCACAGCACACATGCCGATTGGTCATGTCACGGAGCACTTGGGGGGCTATTGGGGGGTCGTGGGCTATGGGCTACCCCCTTGATCAAATGACAACTTAAGGGCTTAGTAAGGGCTTATGCATATCTTATCAATTGCTCATCCACACCTTATCCCAAGCTTATCCTTTGGCGCCGATTGAGCGCTGAATAAACGCCGAAATAGAAACTTGATCATCATTCCTTAAGACTCGCTTAGGATAAGCTTGCGATAAGGTATGGATAAGTATTCGAACAAGCCATTCATAGGGCCTTCTTTTAGCCCATAATAAGCAGTCATATGATCATGAGACCCATTACTTAGAAAGGGTACCTTCACTTGCCTTCCTAACCCAACTACCCTAGCTACCAACTTTCACTGACTTTTCTAACCTAACTAACCTAACTAACCTAACTACCAACTTTCGCTTACCTGGCTAACCTTACTAGCGTAGCTTCCAACTTTCACTTACCTTGCCGACCTTAACTCACCTTAACCTTACTAACCTTCACTCACCCGCGTTTAGGACGCGGCTCTCTGAATCTGGGCCACCCAGCACCAAGCAACACATGACGCCCAGAGCTCCGCCCGCGGAGTGGTAGAGCGGCAGGCAGGTGTACAAAATGTCCCCTGGCAAGCATTACCCCCCTGTCCTCGTGGCCCTGGAACCTAACTAAAAAGTCCTCGAATAGTTCCTTTAAAATGGCGGCTCTCATATCATTTCCACATGAACAACAGAATAATTCTGAATCCCCACGTTCCGAGGGGAAAATCCAATCCCACAGAACACCAAACGTGGGTTGGACCTCTCGGTACAAAAGTCCGTGGGTGACGAGCCAGCAACGAAATACATCAGTACACGGTGTATCAAACTCGAAAACTTCCTGTGTGCATCGGCCAGAATCGTGTCCCACTCAAACGGTCCAAGCCTTTAGTCCAGGAACTCAGGGAGTGAGCCCTGGCTGGGCATGGAAGTGACATCCTATGATCCGAGCTCAATGGCACAAGGGCAAGCCACCGGGACTCAATCCGCAAATGAAATTAGCTCTTTTGATGTGATCACCTCAAGCCCGGGAAAGTCCTTCTTTCCAGAACCCCGGTGCGGTTGAAATCGCGAAGCCCTGATTTAAACCACTGTTTTCCAAAACCCTGCACGTGGCATCTAAGAATTGACCCCCATCTCACCCTTTCGGGTATCCCAACAAGAAACCTGCAAGAAATCCAACCGAATCCGGCCCACTCCCCCCCACCCTCTCCCCACTCCATCCACCCCCCCACACCCCACTCCCCCCCCCTCGCACCCCCCCCGCCACCCCATCCCCCCCACCCCCGAACCCTCAACACCCCACCCCCCACACCCTCCCAAACTTCGCACCGCGCCTGGGCCCACGCTCAACAGCCGCCCGATTGTGCCCAAGGTGTACATCTTGGCGTGGGTCATCTTCGCCGCCTGAAGGCCCAGAGCCCGGAGAGAGCGAGATGGAAGGCGCGAGAGAAGCTCAGGTCACCCCAAGGCTTGGAGTCGAAACCCCTGGTTGACCGATCCCAACACTCCAATTGAAACTGTGCTGGCAGATCCTTTGGGAGAAAAGCAAAATGGCAACCACAGTGGACGCGCCATATTCAGTCGAACAGACCCAAAAGGGTCGCCTATGCCCGCATGTGTGGTTGGTTCCTGTGGAATGCCGAGGACCGTGTCAGGCGCGAAGACTCGAAGACCACCGTAAGGTGATCACTGGGCCGTGGATCTTTGAACTCTTGCGGAAAGAACAAGAAGATAGGACGGAAAGAAGAAAACAAGAAGACAAGAAAAGCAAGAAGACAAGAAGAAGAAGAAGAAGAAGAAGAAGGAGACAACGAGACATAAAGAAGAAAAGAAGAGAATAAGACGATGAAGCACAAACAACAAACATCGCATGACAAGAAAATCGAAGACTAGGAAGAAAAATATCAAAGTAGAAAGGCAAACAAACAAAAAGCTAAGAAAGCAAAAAAGAGAAAACGGGAAAGGCTGAGAAAAGTAAAAAGATAAGTCCAGAAACAAGCAGTCAGGAAGACACAAAGACGAGAAGACAAGAAGGCTAAAAGGCAAAAAGGCAAGAGCACAGACAACAAGAACACAAGAAGTAGACGAAACAACAAGAAGGCAAGAAGAAAGAGAAACAAGGCGAATGAGAAGGCGGAAAAGAAGGAAAAGACAAGACCGGAAGATGCAGAAAAACAAGAAGACCAAAAAACTAAGAAAAATGCAGAGCACAAGAAGAAGGAATAAGACTTCACGAAGCAGCAGAACAAAGAGATGCAGAGCTATAAAAAAGGGAGGTAAGAAGACACACAGACAAAAAGGCAAGAAGACAAGAATAAGCAACAGGCAAATGCGACATAATAAGAACAATAAGAAACACAAGAAGACAAAAAGAAACACAAGAAGAAGAACACAAGAAGAAGATGAAGAAGAAGAAGACGAAGAAGAAGACGAAGAAGCAGAACAAGATAAACAAGCAGATCAAGCAACTGTGTAGAGGAACATAACAAAGCAAGACGAATGAGGAACAACTCAAAGCAGGAACGCAAGAAGAACAAGAGAAAAAACTGAGATACCAGGAAACAAAGACAAAACAAAAACACGAAGACAAGAGATAGGAAGAAGACAAGGCGACAAAAACAACAAGACGACAAACAAAGCATACGACAAAAATAATACGGAAGAACAAGGAGGCAAACACATCAGAAAAGGACAAAAAAAGACCAGAATAACGACAAGAAGAAGAGCAACAACTGGAAGAAGGCAGCAAGACACAAAGAAGATAAACAGGAATACAATCAATAAAGCCAAACAAGCAGAAGACCTCTAGAAGAGGATGGCTCGAGCAATTAGACAATGCAAACAAAAATAAAATTGGACAAGAAAGCCGAGCCATAAAGGAGGCAAACGACCACGCCGAGAACAAGATGAGTTCTAACTAGGAAACGAGAATTTGAGTCATCAAAACCTGGTAACATGTATGCAGCACTTCTACCCAAAACCCAGCGCATCTCACCTTCAGTTTTGCTGTCACCGTCCAACCTTCGCTCAACCCGAGTGCCCTTTGACGTGGATTCCCAAGCCCGAAAGGTCCAATCCGTCAATTTTGGACCCTGGGTTCCCGTGGCGTCCATTAAAGCCCACTGGCCGAAGACCCACAGTGGTTTTGGGATCCAACTTTCCAGATGCGACTTTTCGGGTTGGGTTCCCACAAGGTGTCTTGTTCCGGCGCCCTTTTAATGGGGCTTAAAAGGAAACCGAAGGAAACCCAGTCCCTGTTTTGGGGGGGCCCTCAAAAAGATCACAAAAAATGACTGACAACTCCACAAAGCCCGCGGAAAGAACACCCGAGTTGTTTGCTTGCTCCTTGTTTGTCACCAAAACGCCTCGCTTTCCCAGAGGATCCAGAACATCCTCAGCGGATTGGGTGGCCACAGCTCTAGGAAAAAAAAGAACAATGCAAAAATACTCAAGGAACCCACTCGAAAAATGCAAGAAACGGACGCAAGCAGACTCCGATGCATTGAATGATAGGGAAAGAACCAAAGGCCCCCCCCATCACCCAGGAAAGCTTCTTAGAACCTTCTTAGAAGGAGTTTGTAGGAGGGTTCTTAGAACCAGTCTGTGGGTAGGGGTGCCTGATTGGCCGTATTGTAGTTTTGTTCCTTTGGTTTGTTCTTTGATGACCCCAGAGAGAGACATGCTGCGCATCTTTTGAGTGTTGTGCGCTAAAAGACTCATCATTTTGACAACCCCCCCCTTTTCTGCCTCATGGCTTTTCTTGGGTCTCTGGGCAGAATAATAACTACCATCATTCCACCATCAAAGTCATCCCTCAGAACCCATCGAAAAACGAAAAAGAAAACACAAGAAGAAAACAACTTGAAGAGAAACAAACCCCTTGGAGTATAAAAATCAACACATCCTCTGGCCCCTTGAACAAGCAAGTGTCCGGGTTTTGTCGAGTCGTCGAGTCCCGGATCCGGAGCCTTGGGCAGGCCGGTGGTGCCGCTGGTGTAGATGTACCCAAAGAGGTCCGTGAACTTGATGTCTGAGCGCCGACAAAGGTTCTAAGAGCCCTTCTGAGGGGGTGTTGGGGGGCCCTAGGCTTCCCCGAAGTATGCCAGCTTCGCGCTTTGCAAGCAAAGAAACCAATCGTTGTGAGGTAGTCGTAAAGCGACAACCCTCCATACTGCTGTGACCCCAAAATCTAAGTGAGTGTTCTACTACCCCGACCAACTGGTGCAAATGGATTTTGACCATCCACAAAATGATGAAGTTGTCCAATACGCTTTCCGAAGGAAGCCTTGGAGGTGTCCCAACATTCCTTTTTTGAGACCATGACCATCGCCATCTCCGTGTTTTTGACCAAAAGGTCCGGTATATGCCCTTCATAATGTATTTAGATATATGCATACATATAGTTCTAAGATGCCACTGGAAACTCAAACTCTACCGGAAATCTTTGTTTCTGGGTCAAAAAGCCAGTTTCCTGTGTAAACTCCTGCACCCGGTTTCCGAATTCATAGTCGTCTCTCCATTTTGCCCTTGCAAAACCGAGAAACCAACATCCCTTCGATCCCTCCGATCCCTTTGAGGCCTTTCCGCAGCTCGGCAAACTCTTCGCCTCACGCGAAACCAAAAGGGCCCCTTCTCAGCTTCCCCTTTGGTGCTTGGGATTGCTTAGGGGTTAGGAGCGGTTTCCCACCAGGGGTTTAAATCCAAATCCAAACCACCAATCCAAACCAATTAAGGTTAATTGAAAAGGACACTTCGCATCTAAGTAAAACCAATACCCTCAGTGGTTGGACCCACTTAACCGATGTCCGCAATGAATCGCCACAGAGAAGCACCGATCAAGGTAATCGTCCGGGGTTGCCCTTATGATTGTACCAGGGTAACCCAAAAGCGGCCAAACGATCGTGGTTTAAGCCGGGGGTTACATCGCCAAACACGGTGTCAGCGACTGCAACTGCTTCCGTCGGTTAGGCGCCTCTCGTTCGCCCCTTGCAAAGCCTGATAAGGTTTTAAGAGTTACTAAGCAATTAGTTAACCCGGTGAACCATCCTGAAACATATCCTCTGTCGCTTGCTGCACCCGCACCAAACACGTACTCACACCGACCACTGACACGATGAACACAAGAGCGAACCTCTTTTCCAGCCCAGAATCAGGTGTGTGCTTGGTGTCTTTTTTAAGACTGATTATAGATTTTTACATACAAAAAAAAACTGAAATCTACACTGTGAAAGTATATTTCTAAGAATATCGATACAACTGTATCTTACAATATACTTAGCTTGTTGTATGTTTTTGAGGTGTTGCGGGTTTGTGGCAAAACCCGGAGAAAAACCAAGACAACAACATAAATGAAGTCTTCAGAGCAGACTGGGGTAGATGTCTGTTATTTGTTTGATTTGTGTGTGTTGTTTGTATTGTATCTTTTCCTTCGGAGATGTGATGTGTTGCAGAACTATACAAGCAAGTGCAAGCTCAGTGTCCCCTGTTCTACTTCTTTTCTTTCTTTCTTTTTGGGGGGGGGGGGGAACGGTAGCTTCTTATCAACCTAGGCTACTTAGTCGACTCTTAACCCTAGACTGATGAAGAAACCCCGCAAAACAAACAAACTTGGAAGCTGAACAGGTGTTTTTCTTGGATTGGTGGGCTTCCTTCCCAGTTCAACTCTACCAGAAGCAGGCTCACATTCCCAAACCACCAATCCCAACCTGCAACACGACACAAAGCCGCACACCCGCGCCTTGGTACGGCAGGCTGAGCAGCAGGTCGTAGTCGACCACCGTGGGACTGGAGCTGAAGCTCAGGCGCGGGGGCCCTGCGAGCGCAAGCCGGAGAGCTGGAGAACTCGTGGGGCCCGGGCGGGGTGGGGGGGTTGGGGGGGGGGGGGGGAGTGAGGGGGGGCGGGGGTGAGGGGGGGGGGTGAGGAGGGGGGGGTGGGGGGTGGAGGTTAAGGGTGGGGGGTGAGGGGGGAAGGCCGACGGATGGAACCGACGGATTAGTGGGAAGGAATGGATTCTGATTTCTGTGTACCCCAGAGGTGGGCCAAGTAAGAAGAACATGGTCGTAATTTACTCATCTAGCGAATGAACCCAAAAATGTGTGTTTCCTTGAAAATTGACCCGTATTCCCTCTTAAATGGGACACCCCCGATCAAAATCAACCAAACAGTTGTTGATCCTGGGTTTTCACTAGGAGAAACTCCCCCGAAATGGCTTGGAACTTTAAGAGAAAGGGTGGCCTCAAGAAAAGCAATGTGAACTGCCGTTCTTGAAGAATTCATTTCCTCTATCTGCAAGCCTCCAAGAGCGCATCCGTCAAGAATGGCCTTCCTTGCGGAAAATGTCTGGCTCCCATGTCAAGCCCCCTGTGCCCCAGATGTCAAACCCATCTGATGTCGAATTGGCTGGATTCCAATCGGAAGAAACAACCCAAAATGGAGCGAATCACCGGATTGTTTGATATGGTCCAGGGATTTGTGGGAACAGTGTTGTCAGATTCTGAGGATGGAAGTACATACCCGTTAATCATAGTGCCCCGTAGCCCTCTTGCGCCAAAACCACGTCATATTGAGAACAAGAAAAGCTCGGGGGAAGGGGATATAGCATGAACTGCACGCCTTTTCTGGTTATTGAACTAAGGGAGCTTTATCCAAACCGTCAATGTAAACAAGTGGTATGGAAGCACTGGAAAAGTGCTTCTCTTAAAATTTGGGATTCCAACCCAAAACTGGGCGGCTTTCCCTTGGGTGTCCATTTAAAAACCACACGAAACCGGGGGAAGCGATTGGGGATCCACACCTCCCCAAGAAATGAGCCGCACCCCAGTCAGCAGGGCGTCCGCGGTGTGGAGGTTGGCCTGAACGAAAAATCTCACTTCCCGTCGATTGGCCAAAAAACGGGGGGAGCATCAGCTCATCCTAAACCAGGAAAGCCTCTTCAAACTCTGATTTGAAATAAACCGAATCAATTGAAAAAAAAGACAGTTTATTAAAATCAACTCTAAAGAAAACATATTTATACTAGAACTATGTCCTTATTAAACTCCATTGAGTTCTAAATAGAAGACGGACAAAAAACATCCTGGGAAAGGAAGTCCTCTTCAAAGTCTAATTTGAAGTAAGAATACCAATTGAAAACAGTCTTCATAAATAGAATCCTATTAAAACCATCTTTAGACCTAGAAATTGCATTCGGATTGTGACTGTTAATTTCTAGTAACATTACATGAACAAATCAGCCCAAAAAATGAACTCCTTTTAAAAGAAATATAACTTGACATAAGAACTCCAGTTCTCTTAAACTAGAAATGCTACTATAAGTTTGTCCTTCACAAATTCTATATACATTTTGGCCACACAAATACACATCCCGTGTAAGGAAGGCGCCACAGATTGAGAGACAGACCGGTGCAGGTGTTGGAAAGACACTTTGGATTCAATGCATAGAAACAATTTGATAGCTGATTTGCGCGTTCGCTCAGTCTTTGCGATGGCTTCATGGGCCCGCTCAGAAATGGCAGTCGACCGCTTGTGGTGACTTTCCTGAAGTCTAATTTCAAATAAGCTTAATTACAAATCTTCTTTGAAAAGGAAAACCTATGAAATTATCTTTCAACTAGAAGCTCTACTAAAAATTTGTCCTTATTGAATTCCATGTAAGGGTCTAATTAAAAAGTTGAAGAAAACAATGCTAGAAAACTAACCGCTTTAAAGTCTATTCTGAAATAACCACTCCAAGAAAAGCTAGTCTTAAAACCGAAAATTATCTTTCAAATAGCTTGAGACAAGAACTCCAAAATAAAAGTAGTTAACCCCTTTTCGAATTATGTTAAATTCCAAGCGTGAGACTAATTGAGCAGAAGCTTAGTTCGTGCACAAAACTACGAGAAATAAATATGATGACACCAACAAATATGAGTCGTGCAATTTGTAATTTGGTGGATCCCAAGCTTTGTGGTTGGTTCACGTGATATTTGGGGCATCCACCGCCGTACCAGGGCTTTCAACTCGTATCCAATCGACATCAGTCAAACTTGGAACAGTCATCGGAAAACTGTTGTGGATCTGTGGCACTGCAAAAAGTGATGTGCATCCTCTGTTTGCTTTGTTGATGATGTGTTCCGGTGGCTCTTGCTTCAAAATAGCCTTCAAATGCATGGTGGGAAATGACCCTTTCTCTATGAAGTGTGTCATCCCCATGCCCACTTCATCACTTTAAAAGACGATTTCCTCGTTACCACCAAAGCTGGCAACCTAGTCCTACTTTCCACATTCATGTGGCTTTTCAATCAGCGCTCCGAAGAAACTGAAAAAGAAACCAGAGAAACATTGGCAACCCTAACAAAACGAGATGTCCCCTATGCTCAAACGCCCATATCCCGTCCCCCCCCCGCCCCGGCGCCCAAAAAAAACCAACGCCCACAGCCTCCGTGCCCGCGTCAAAGACCAGGGCACGGCAATCGGCCACCGAGACGCAGTGCCCGAGCCCCTTGCCTCTCGAGTCGCACGAATCTGGCGCGAATCCCACTTGCGGCAGCGCAAAACAAGAGCCCAGGCAGGATTAACTTGCTGGTTCAGAGGTTCTCAGCCAGGAATTGTTTTTGGGGGTTTTGGGATTCACTTCAAGGAAACCAGGGATGGATGACAGAGATCACTTCCTCATTCCCTGCGGGGAACCGGCTTAAGCTACCCCTGAGCCCTCCTTGGGATTACTTTAAGCAGAGCAGGAACCGAATCGAATCTGCTTAATCGTATACTTTGTACCTCAGCAACTTCAGCGGTTGAGGGCTGAACCCCTGGTGGCTTTCTAGAGTCAACTGAGCCACCCCTTAGCCTGAACGAGAACGAGAACGCCTTCATATATGTCCTATCGGAAACTGCAATAAGAAAACAACACATCGATAGGTGTCTAGTGAAAGGGAAAGAGTTGAGGTTTTTGGATTCTAATTGTCCGTCCGGTCTCCCTGTACACACCATCCAGCAAAGTAAGGAACTTGCCTTCACGCTAATTTCACCTGAGAAGCGACCCAGACCTTCTACTCAAATGGCTAGGGTCCCACAAAACCTTTACTATAAGCCTTATTCAACCAGCGAAATGGCCGGTTACGGTTTTGGGGCTCACCTTTACCCTTGAACACCATCCCAAGATGGCAATGGTCAGAATGTCTTATTTCCCCAAAAGGATAAGGGCAAATCAGCAAGTCTCCTAGTCTTTGTGGAAAATTTGGAGCTCGTTCATGGTCAAATGTCCGAACGGGTCGCGACACCTGAAACTCGAGCCTGTGATGTTGTAGTTCACCAGAGCTGCCTGGCATTCCGAGCGAGTCCGTCAGCAAAGCCCGTCCAAAGAAGAAGAAAGGGGGAAAAACGCGCTGGCTTTTGGTAGGAGTGGGGTCATCCTCAGATTGTCGTCTCAAAGGTGGCTTATAAAAAGTGTTGAGAAACCCTCAAAATGCCACCACTGCTTGCTCCAGTGGTCAAACCAGCAACTGCATGGAGCTAAGGCAGGAAGTGGAGCGACTTACCTGCTTGGGCTGGAAATAGTGGCCCTTCTTGCAAGAAAGGCATACCTACCGGACAAGTTTGGCAAACGTAGAGCAAAGTAACACTTGTTCGAGCTTTGTCATACAAGAAAAATGGGGTATGGTCCAGTATGGTCCTGTTGAACCAGATTTGGTCATGGTCATAGGATCAGCATACTACTAAGCATTGAGTCATTGAGCCCGGGGGATACTACACTTGTCCAACTGCTTCAAAAAGATCAGCCTGCCCACTCCGAGCCTTCACGCCGATCTTTGCCTCAGCGTCGTCAGGGACTTCATGCGTGTGTACATATATGAGCTATGATCTATCTGCGGATGTGTTTCCACACTGCCCCTTTGAAGTCCATCCAAAAGGGCCCTTTCCACTTTTATTCGGGCACCATTACTGCTTTTCTCTCATGTCCGAGGCTTCGCCCAAAGAGACTTCGCAGACGCTTTCAGGTCCAGGCCATAGCCAGCCACCAGCAAATGTACTCAGGCTTGTTCTCCATCATCAGGGCGCACACCTGACCAACACCCAAAAAAAGCAAGAGGCGGTCCTGCCCTTCTCCCCCCCCTTTCGCAGGTGAGTCCTCCGGAGTTTGGTGATAGGGTCCAAATACTTGCACACATTCTCCAAAAATCATGACGGAAATGGGACTTGAAGTACCCCGCAAAGCTATTCTGAATATTTAGGCCCTTATGTGGGCCTGGAACCCTTGAACACGTGCGGACTACCAGAGCTGGAAAAAGGAACAAGTGCAACGGAAAGGAAAATGGCAAGGTACATGCACAGTGGCAACAAGGAAAGAGCTCCACGAAAAGGAACATCGCGAGAACAAATCACACACCGAAAATTATTGCAAATCATTCACGAATCCAGAAGCTTTGTCCCGCTGCTGCGGGTTTCCGTAAGACCCCTGTCCGCAAATTTGTGGCTAGGTGTGCTACACACCAACCCTCTCAAAACAAGACTCAACTGCTCACTCGCAGCCATCTATCGAAAAAACACAGCACCAACCAATTGGGGATGAACAAAATCCGTTCGCACCACTATGAAACCAAGCTTGAAACCACTGTTGGTATTTACCTTGGAATCGAATCAGAAACCAGGGTTTCTGAACGGGGCGAAATGGATGTCGTCCATCCACAGTAACGTTTCGTATCCCTTCGCCCGGAAGCCGAGCGGGCCAAGCCCCTCGAGATGGCCCACTTGTTGGGGCCACACGACCTCAAGAAAGCAAAGCATCTTCAACAAGCCACCTAGTTTGTCGTGATTTCACTCAGGTTGGTCCACTTTTGGAGTTTGGCTGCACGTATATGGAGGCAAATGAATATGCAAAGCAGGAGGACGACGGTTTGTACCGGTTGTCTTTGAAGCGCCGGAGTTTCCTGACGCTCTCTAAGCTCTGCGGGCGTGCCAGATATACCGATGAGAGGAGCTTTGGGTAGCAAGCGCATTTATTGCAGATTCAATAGGGCGAGTGACTGACAATGAGTCGGTGCTGTGGAATGACTGAGAAGTGCCATGTCTTGGCTGAGCGGTCACCTCAAACATTGGTGAATGGATATGAGAGGATCATGTGGTGGCGACCTGCAGGAACCCTGACCCAGATGCCTGAGCGCCACCGAAGAGCTGGATGTTGACATGAGTCACAATCAAAACCCGGAATTGCAATAGTCTACCCAGAACCATTTAAAGAACTAGGAAGGCGGCCGCGGCTATTTCTGGCTGGGACTGCCCCTTGCTAACCTTCATCTACCCGGGTTTTGATTGTGGCTCACATGTCGTCCCTTGGGGCTGTGGGCGCATGATCCAAGGCCGTATGATGGATATGTGCAAAACTGGCTTCAACATTCAAGGGGGTCGCACTTGCCAACATAAAACAGGGACATGAGAAAAACAAAAAACACAAGGATGGGCTTCATGTAAAACGATCAACCTTTAACATGTGTGTAAGCATAAGCTCAGGAAAGTGGTCCTAGCAAGAAAGTGCCCCTGGTTGTTTTGCACGTATCCGTATAACATCATGTATGTGTATGGATTTATTGCATACATATATATATATATATGTATGTATGTATGCATGTATATACATATCTATGTATCATATATATATATATTACGAATACATAAACGTTATATATATTTGCATGGCAACAGGCGCCTACATATCCATGCGCACTCCAAAGCTTCGCATTCCGCCAAACGCCTCGCCGGGTTGAAGCGTCTGCTGCCTCAGGAAGTGGGCCATCTGGTTGGCCACATGCTCCACGTCCTCCCAGTCACCCGCAAATTCCGTCGGAGACATGAAGTTGATTTGGACCCACGGCTTGCTTTTGTTTCCCTTTTCACAAACACCAAAGCTGGTTTGCTTTGGGCTCTTAGTCCTTTGAGGTTAAGAAGGGGGTATGGGATGTGTTTTCTCTGGGTTCCGCGGGCACCTCAGTTTTCTTGCCAGGCGCCCACCGACTCGGTGCCTCGTAGCTCATCCGTCGGTGCTCGAAGAGCACGAAGGAGTGGTCCCCGAAGCGAGCCACGCTCTCCTGCCACCTGGCGCTCCGGAGATCTCCATGAGATTCGCTGTGTCTTCAAAAAAGAGGAACCCCAAAATGAGCGGTGTGTTTCAAAGATGGAGATGGTGATCGCAGCAAGCCTACTAACGTAGGGAGCTGAGGCAGCGCCTATGTGAGATGTACACCTTACTAGGCCTTCCATGACATAATAGGCTTTCCAGCAGCGAAACCATAACCAACCTGGTAAGCAAGCTGGTGCCACTGTCACGCGCCGTTTTTCACAAAAGGGAAGGCGAGATCCATCAAAACGAAAAGCAACTGTGGGTAGGCTTTCATGTTCCCCCCCCCCCCCAACAATATTCACAACCAGACCATCTTCCCTCCAAGCGAGATCTGAGTTTCCAAACGTTGCCGGGGCACTTGAATCCCCGTGTTTGGGTGCATAAAATTCTGGCAGGCACCCACCGGTTCACTGGCTGTCGGGGAAAAGCAACTGAGCAGCTTGACTACAAAGAATTGCATTGGGCCCTTAAATCTCTTCATGAACCAGGAAGTAAAGCCCGTCTTTTGGGTGCTGCTCAAGTGTTTTGTCCAGACCAGGAGCTTGTTGAATGATTCGGCAAAAAAAATGCAACAAGTCGCACTTGGGCATCAACTCGAAGGCAAACTGCCTTCATGCTAACTTCGGATGGATCTCGAGGACCGTACTAATCAGGGGTAAGAAAATGCTTCTTCTTTTTTAGGGGGTTCCTCTGACTGGTAGGGTCCTTCGGAGTAATCGCTGTCATTATCAAGCTGTGCAAATCCCCGGCAAAGGCTTGGGCTTGAAACCGCGCCATTGAGAGCATCCCTTGGCCCCGTTCGGAGCCCAAGATGCATCAAGTAAATAGTAGCGGATAGGAATATCAAAAGCAAAACGACAAAACAGTAGCGGGAAAACCAAAGTCAGATACGTTCCTACGCAGGTGGGTTCCCGGAGATTCTCCAAAAGGAAGGTTCTTTCACACCTTCCCGACTTGCGATGAACAGCCTAGTTTTGAGACATACCGGTTGGTCTCAAACTAGGGACCCCCCCAAGATTGGTGGCTTGCTTTTGGCTTTCCTTGGAAGCAACCCCGTCAAGGGGTCACAAGAAAGACAACCCCCCATACCCTCCTGTTGCCATGGAACCCAAAGATCGGCCCGGGCCCCGCAAAAGGATCCAAGCCAGGCCCCCCAGCCCTCCTGGAAGGGTACCCTGAAAAAGGTCCGTCAGCTCGGCTTCAGCTTGCTCGGCACACATCTTGGCCCGCATCCTAGTCCAAAAAGATCCTATGTTATGATGTTCGGCTTCATATTCAGTCTACCCTAAAACCAACATGGTTGTGGAGACCACAAATATCTAAGAAACAAAGCGAAACCAAAGCAGCCAGGCGGACACATCGGCCAAGCTGTAGCCTCGGAAACCAAAAACCCTCCGCTTTTGACGAAGCCCTTGGACTCGTTTGGGAGAATTATCGGACTCCCAAAAAAATGCGTTGCAGAGCATTGTGCTATGTTGGGGTGGGGAGTCCGCCAATTCCGCTGTTCTGGTCTTCCCGTAGTCTTCAAGTGGAACGCGTGGAATGGAGTGCAACTTGATTTCCCAGGCGGAGATAGCCTTTGCATCGGCTCCTGCCCTTCACGCAGCTGTTCAGAAAGCAAATGAGTTCAGTTCAAACACATTTTGCAAAGCAGCCTGGCTGTTCTTTGGCTGAAGCAGATGCCAGGTCAATGCTTAGAGCCAAGCTGAAACCAGTGCTTTGACTCCAAATCCTTTTGGCAACAGCAAAACAACAATTGAAACACACACGCACACACAACTGTATGTTTACTCTGGCAATCCAACAAATGGGTCTGGCACGCATGCATACATTGTCATATAAGATCCTATCAACGTCATCCTCATGTCTTGGGTCACACAAAGACGCCGAACTCGAAGCCAAAGCAAGGAGAAGACTGAAGGACTCAACTGCAGCGAGACAAACGGCTGAAGAACGGGGCACTGCCAATCCACAATCAGAAAGAAACGCGACCTCAGGCGCAGGCGGGCTTTCTTGACACCTGTGCCGACGCGTCAAGTTGGTAACCCTGGTTGCAACCATGGCTTTGGTGGGCTACAACCACGGTTCAAGTATGGCCGTGCCATGTAACAAAACATGGCTGGGAAAGATCTTGCCAGCGCAGCGCTCATTTGATTCACTCCGAAGTAGCGGTCAGGTTTGGTGGTTTGGTTTCTAACGCGGTTGTTTTACAACAATTGGCAGGCTAAACACCTTTCCCATTTCGGTTCCACATGAGCTAGGGTTACCCCCAAACCACGATGCACGCAACAAATTCAGGAACCCGTACCCGGCTTACATGCTTCCCTTGCTTGAACAAAAGAAAGCAATCGGTTTTACTGCTCGAGTTCCAAAAAGAACCGTTGACTTACCATTCTGCATCCAAAATCATATGGCCATAGGTCAAAAATAGGTACCCAAAGTAGAACCCTGGTAAATGGAAACAATGACAGAACCTGCGGTCATAACCTGGTTGACTCATACCCAAATCCCTCAAGCCAGCCGCTTGGATTTTTGAGAAGCCAAGGGGAAACCAAGAGAGTTTGTGGAGTCCCTTCAACCTATTTTAAGACAAACCCCAATGGCATGGTCCTGAGTTTCACTCGGTGGTTAGCATCTGCAACCATGGCTGGGTCAACCACGTTGGTTTCACTGCTTTCCCAATCTCTCGCCCTGCTGCTTCAAATCTTGCACCCATCCTGCTGATTAAACTCAATCTTCTTGCGCCTTTGTGTTGTCTTTTGGGGTGTTGGACAAGCCAAACGCACACCCTCACTTCCCACCACTTGCGGTAGATGCGTACCCAAAATGGCAGCCTGGTAAATGGACACATAGACTAAAACCTGCGGTCCATATCCTGGTGGTTTAATTTTGACCCATACCCAAATCCCTCAACCTGTGGCGCCACGCGGAGCATGGCGTTGAAGAGCGCGGGCGCCATCTTGCAGCCCAGCCACACATCGTGGCTCAGCTGCAGCCTGGTTTGTGGCTGTGACGATGCCCGGAACACCCAAAATTCCTAGAAACTGAGGAAAGGCCCGATCTAAATGGGTGGGTTCAAAGTGAAACTGCCCGCAGTTTCAAGCAGTTTCACTTACACAGTGTGCTGGACGATTTGAGGGATCGTTCTCATTTGATCACTTTGGGGGTGTGGACCCCCCACTTTGAGGGCAATTTGTAGGATATCTTTCTCAGATGGACCCTGGAGCATGGGCTGAAAAGAGTTCTCCCGAATTCTTGGAAAGTAACAGCTGTTCTCGATTTCTGGGCGCTTCCCAATGGCCGATGGCCGACCCGTTCCCACTCACCCGCCTCTGGTTCGCCAAGGCCCCCAGAACAGCCGCGCCACCTGAAACCAAGCGAGCGTCAAGGGCCTTTTTCTTTCGGGAGCCGGGTTGCTGGGTCCCTTCAAGAAGGGGCCCCTAACGTCTGGCCAAAGTCTGCTTAAGCCGCATCTAAACTTCATTCAGGATCACCAATGTCTTCTTCCCAGGCATACCTAGGGATGCCGGCATACTCTCATGACCATCATGACATGTCGACCCCGGATCAACGCATCCTGCGGATCAACAAAGCCTAGAGGTTCTCATGCTTTCGTCTCTGGCTGGCTGGCCGGCTGGCTGGCTGCCTTTCCTGCTCGGTCAGTCGGGTCGGTCGGTCGGTCGGTCGGTCGGTCGGTCGGTTGGTTTGTTGGCTTGTAGGTTTGTAGGTTTGTTGGTTGGTTGTGTCTTTTGTTTGTTTCGGAAACTCATTTTCCAGGTGCCTCACCATTTGGAGACCAAGCCGCTTTGGCCTGGTTCACATTTACCAGCTCCACGGTAATGGTGGTGCCGAATTGATGGATTGATAGGAAGAGTCGCATTCAAAAGCTGATCCGGCTCCTTGCAAGCACACAAACAAACACACAAATGCGTTGACAATGAGTCCAAAACGTGAACTAAGGGATCATGTTCCAAACATAACAATCCGCAAGAGAAATGGAACTCGATCCCTCCCAAACCGGTGCTTGCAAGCTTCATTGCCAATCCGGACGCATCTCTTCAGCACCCGAAACCTATTGATTTCTACCAAGATGGTTCTCAAAGTATAAACAGGAGCTCCGCAAACCCAGGTGCCAAGTCCAACAAAAGGTGCCGAGTCCCTTCCAAGGGCTCAAAGCCAATTCCGGTGAGGCTGCTCGGCTTTCAGATTGGTGCAAGACAAGAATGAACAAGACAAGAACCACAAGATGGGATGGGTTGGTCTGAATATCAGGGACCCCAACAATGGGTTGTTTCGCCCTTGTTGTTGACAGCAACCAAACACCAAGCATAAAGATGCACCCCCAAATGGAGCGGGACCCTGTAGGTTGTCTCTCAGTTCCGCACCTGCTGGCAAGGCCAGACTTTGCCAGGAAGACATGATGTCGGTGACAATGTGGAACCAAATGTTGTTCGGTGACTCCCGTTTTCTCTTGGGATGTGTCTGGTGTTTTACATCTGGTAGAAAGAAATTTCCTGGAGATATACCAAACTACTTGACTTCCCGTAAACACCTACAACCTTGCCGAGCTCAACGAGGCGCAAATCTGTTGAACCAGTTGGTTGGCTTTTGTTAGCATGCTATGTTAGCATTTCACCTTTCGGACGCTCCTGGCTGCCTCATGTCATGACAGGTTGCAAATGAAGTTCCACTGGTTCTCTAACCTGAGCCTGCACAATTGCTCGGGGTGAAACTGGATTTCTACAAACCTCCTTCAACCTGAACAGGCCATGTCTGTATTTGCGTTTGTGGTCCAGCGTGTCTGCAACCCTGCGTCCGCGGCAACCCGTGACGCACTGTTTCTCTGCTGCGACATCCTTGGCCTCCTTCGTTCTCAATCACATCAAATCAATCACATCAAAATTGGCAGACATTGCCATTGCCGTCTCCTCTTTAGCAATCTTGGGTTTGGTCACAAGTTCGCTCTCTCGCAATCTAGGAGCTAAATACCAGCCGCTGAAGCTGCGCACGTTCATCCTTGCCAACCTTGGTCAAGTTGGCATAAACAATGGGCGTTGTGGTAGGTGGAGAGCACTTCAATCCATTGCGCAGACGCCTCCTCAACACACGGAGGCGTCCATGGCGGGGCACAGCGCAGGGCCTAAGTAGGGACCAGGGCATGCTACCGCAGCAAGTGCCGAGGTCACGGCTGGAGGCTTCTCTCGGCCCTTGGTGATGTCGCCCAAATTAGTTCTCCCCGTGGCCGGGCAGCGGCGCTTTCCGAGTGCGCTCGGCTATCTCTCGATAGCACTGGCGCGCTGGCGCTGCCGCACGGCCTTCTTGGTAAAGCGGGCCATGCGCCTCGGGCACTTGTACTCCCTGCTCCCGCCTCGTTGGGCGGCGGGGGCGCGGGCGTGTCGGCCAGGAGCTGCTTTCCCAAAGGGGCGGTGAACTCCGTGAAAGAGAGAGAGTTCGCAAGTGGCTGGCAGGGTGCGCGGCATCAAGCCGGGCCACGGGCAGTTCGTAGACTATATTGTAGCCAACAAGATCTCCGACAAGTCCGCCCTATACTCGCACCTCGAGCAGCGCAGCTCGGACAAAATAGAGCCGGCACTTCAAGGACATTCCGACGCTGCTGGCCACCGTGGAAACTAAAGATAAGCGCCTAAAAATTGATGCGCGCTGCGGCTCGCAACAAGTGCGTTTGTGATGGCTTGTGGATGCCGCTGATGCAAGATAATCTGCGGGCGCAGTGCGAGAACTTCCCCCCGCAGATACCGGGGCGCTCACGGGCGCCACGCTGACGATCACGGGGCGGCCTCCGTGGGCCCGCTGGACTGCGAGAGCCTGGACTGCACCTTCACGGCCACGAGCGGCGGAGTGTCGACTGGCAGCGTGGTGTGCGGCGACGTGACGAGCTCGGGCACGGTACGCTCACCGTGACCAACACCTCCGACTTCTCGGACGATCTCTTTTTGACGAAAAACTGGGCGGGCTGGAGCAAGGCGCAAGTGTCCAACAACAGCGCGGCCTCCGACAGCGGCCCGGAGCTGCGGCTGCTGGGCAACCAGAGCGCGCGGGTCTTCCTGGAGCGGCGGCGGGGCGCACCAGTGCGAGCTCATCATGATCAACGATGAGGCGCTGGCACAGACGAAAAGCCTCTCGACACAGCTGTCCCTGACCACGAACCAGAGGAACCCCGGCTGCTGGTGATCGCCGGGCTAATAGCTCGTTTTGCACGATTTTGCGCTGAAAAAACGCTTTTTTTGTTGTCCGTATATCTATAAACGGACTACACTAATAGCTTCGCCGTACGAGTGAAAATGCTGGAGGTAGTCACCGCGAGATGACGGGAGTGAGAGTTGGGGAAGCCAAATTTTGCAGAAAACTAAGGCAATACTTGAAATCAAAGCAGACATTTACTTTCTGAGTGAAACAAGTGCGACAAAGGCGGTGCAGAAAACCCTGGGAACCAACCTTGTGAATCATGGTGAAATTCATTGGGGAAATCCATGCCCACCTAGGACTGAAACACGCGTGCCAGATGAGTGTTTGCGAGGAGACAGTTTAGGAGTGGCAATTTACTCACGTGCGCCAGTAAGATTAAGCAGAAACCCGGTTGAACCGTGGTTGCTACAATCTTGCCGATACATGGAAGGATGGATGAAAATTGCCCACCTGGATGTGCTTGTGATTTGCATTTATGTCAAGGTAGGAAAATCCGAGCAAATCAATGACATGAACCAGACCCTTCAGAGACCTCTCGGTCTGCCGCCTCCTGCTGACCAGTGGTACCTCATTCATTGACTCCGAGTTGATCAAGATCGCCTTCCGCGCCAGGAACACGGACGGCACCAACCCGCTGGCCCCGGCCACGCCCAACCCCGCCTGCTTCGTCCAGCGCGTCCCCCGGCTGGCAGCCTGGGTCAGCTCCAGCTTCGCCACCGCCACCTACAGCAAGACCACGAACAGCCTGGGCGTCGCCTACGACGGCAACCGCTCATCCTGAACGACCTGGAGCTGCGCCAGCAATTCCCCGACGCGGCGGGGCGCCCGCCTCTCCGACCAAGCCCTTCAGCGTGGACCACACGCTGGCGTCTCCGGCGGGCAGCAGGTCTTCGAGTTCGCCCGGATGATGGCGCACAACAAGGTCTACCTGCCGAGTGTGGGCAACCTGGACGACATCCGGGCAGGCTGAAGAGCGGCGTGGGCACCATCGTGGAGACGGGTTTGGATGAGGGGCACTTCATGGCCCTGAGGGGCCCCGTTACCCTGAGGCACATGCGCTTCCGGCTGACCGACCTGGACGGCAACGTCGTCCGGCTACGGGGCTTTGTTCGTCTTGTATGTTGACCACGTATAATTAAAAGGATGGAGCCGCCCCCCGGCAGAGGCACCCCCAGTCGAGGCCCCGCAGCTCGCGCGCGAGCAGCAGCACGCTGCTGGAAAGGCAGTCGGCCTACGACCGTGACGACAGGCGCAAAGCGTGCTGGTGTGAAAGGCAAGATGATGTCCATCGAGCCCCGCAACGAGCCGCAGATGCTCCGGTGGTCTGCAAGACCTACCCCAGCTACAACCTGCAGCCGCTGCTGCTGAAGCGCTACTGAGAACTGGAGGAGGCCCGGGCCTTCAACAACTGGCTGGGGGAGCGCAGGCAGGCGGGCAACGACACCTGGACGACGTGAGCCGGCTGACGGAGGCCGCGCACCGTCAGGCGAGCGCCGGGGCGTCGAACGGGCGGCGGGCGAAGTTGCGCAGTAACCGGTAAAGAGATGAAGACGCTTCGGGCCCACGGCTGCAACCAGCGCCCGCGCTTCGAGCAGGTGGCGGGCTACATCGAGCGGAGTGAGCCCCTGCCCCTGGACCAGCCGGACCGCAAGACCACCTTGTTCGTCACGAGCCACTTCTACCTGGACGACATCGTGCAGTCCAGCGAGGACCCGAACCCTCGGCCTCTGCAGCACACGCCCCTGCAGGCAATTCCCCAAGGACGGCTTCCCCGCCGAAACCACGGACAAGGACGTGCGGCTGACCCGGATGTACCAAGGCGGCGGAAACCGCATTGTTGAGGACGACCTGGCAGATGGCAAGCAACGGTCAGGGCCCGCCCTTTAGACGCCTATATCAATATAGACACTAGAGTAATTGCACGGTTTTGCACGGTTTTGCGCTACAAAATGCTATTAGCCTAGGCTGTATATAAATATACGGCCTAGGCTAATAGCTCGTTTTGCACGGTTTTGCGCTGAAAAAACGCTATTAGTCTAGTCCGTATATCTATATACGGACTACACTAATAGCTCGTCTACGAGTTTTCGTTCTTCGCCGCGCGACTTGCGTGTATGTAAAGACGCATGGAGGTAGTTACCGCCGGAGCCCAGGATGATGCAAAGCCTGGACTACAAGCTGAAGACAAGCAACACCAGCTACGTGACGGCACGGCACGACGTGCTTCCCTAGCTCGCTGAGCTCGTTCTCCCCCACGACCTCTTGGGTCTGCCGCATCCCGCTGACCAGTCCCGAGTCGATCAAGATCGCCTTCCACGTCAGGAACACGGACGGCACCAACCCGCTGGCCCCGGCCACGCCCAACCCCGCCTGCTTCGTCCAGCGCGGGTCTTTGCCAACGGCCAGCGCTGCGACGACATCAACTACTACGGCCGCACCGTGCCCCGTGACACAAGCTTTCGTAATCTCCCAAGCAAAGCGAGGCCGGAATTCTTTCCACCGAGGTTGGAATTCCGACTTCGCTCTGCCGGAATTCCGACTTCGCTCTCCCACCCAGGTCGGAATTCCGACTTCGCTCCAATTTACAAAGGAGTGGAGGAAAACATCCTCCACTGCAAATTTGCTGGAGAACGTCAACGACACCAAGCCCGCGCCATTCGAGGACGGCCTCGAGGCGAATTTTTTGGCGATTTGCCCCAAATATTCAAGCATGCATAGTTTCTGCATGAGAACGATGCCCACGTCCCCTTGCTATATGTGCTATAGTACTATATGGCTCTCACCAACCCGCCGAACCCCCGCAGGCCGTTGTGGACAAAATTTTCAGGGGCGGTATCACGATTTGACCGACGCCATCGGTCAAATCATTGTAGCCATGCGCTACAACAAGAATGTCTTGACTCCGTCGGTTTTGCCCGAAAAAACCCAGCTGGCATCGCAGCCTAGTTGGTTTTCTGCTCGAAAAAACCCAGGTGGGCGCGGGCCTGCCTGGCGCGCGCCTGGTGCGGGGCCTGGTGCGGGGCCTGGCCTGGCGTGGGCCTGGTGCGGGCCTGGCGCTCCTGCGCCGGCCCCCATCAATCCTAACAGGATTGCCACCAGCACCTCGGGCTTGGGGCTGTTCTTGCCCGAGCTCAGGCTCGTGATGGAGTCGGCCCAGGCGTCTGGCACGTCGTTGAAGGGCAGGCCGCTCGCGAAGAGCGCATCTTGGAGCTCCGAGTGGAGGGAGGGTCGGTCAACCGGGGCGCCGGCTGCACGACCACGTTGGACGGTGGCCGTTGCAGACGCACGCTGCTCAGCGCCAGTGGCCGCTGCTGCGCGCAGGAGCCCCACTTTCCCGAGAAGCTGTTGCGCAGCAGGGCGTATGAGCAGGCAGCCCGACACCCGGCACGGCGCGCCCGGCAGAAGGTGCCTGAAGTAGAAGCGCCTCTCCACCTTGCGCCGCCAGGCGCAGCAGGGAGCGCAGGAAGACCGGGTCTTGCCTCAAGCCCGCCAAGCAGCCGCCTCCTTTTAGTCGGGCTTCCAAGTCGGCGCAGTCCAATCACACGCCACGCCCCTTCTCCCCCGTGACCCTGCCCCAGTCCCAACCCAACTCCCGGGCCACCTCCCTCGGCTCCGGCAATCCCCTTAAATCCCCCTTCCTCCTTTCTAAAAATGCGTGTGTATAAGAAGCGGGGACCTACGACGACACGGCGCGCAACCGTGCGGGCTGCCTGCGCCACAGCTTCATTGCGGGCTTCCCGACCGAGCGCGTGCCCAAGATGCCCCTCAGTGGTGTCAGCACCTGTTCGGGCGACCTGGCTCGGTTCACTTTCAAGGCACTCGACGGTACGATGACGGACGTGTTCATCCACCTGATAGCCTACCAGCTGGTGACGCTCTCTGGCACGGGAGTCTCGGTGCTGGACTAGCAAGGCTCCATAGCTCAATTGGAAGAGGCGCTGCAGCTCTGAAGCTTGGAGGGTGCGGGCTGATTCCGCCCAGGCGCGGGCACGGAGCATTTGGGTTGAGACGGATCATTCCGGCTTTTTTTCTGGGGGTCTTGCCTCTCCTTAGGAAATTCTTTTTCCCTCTGCACAAGACGGATCTTCCGAGACGGATCTTTTTACCTCCAGCCCGGTGAGCGCCTCTCCCTAAAGGAATTCTTTTCCTTCGGCCCAAGACGGATCTTCCCGGTGAGCGTCAAAGATTTCCCCTGGTCCGAGACGGATCTTTTCACCTCCAGCCCGGTGAGCGCCTCTCCTTAGGAAATTCTTTTTCCCTCTGCACGAGACGGATCTTCCGAGACGGATCTTTTTACCTCCAGCCCGGCGAGCGCCTCTCCTTAGGAAATTCTTTTTCCCTCTGCACGAGACGGATCCTTTTACCTCCAGCCCGGCAAGCGCCTCTCCTTAGGAAATTCTTTTCCCTCTGCACGAGACGGATCTTCCGAGACGGATCTTTTTACCTCCAGCCCGATGAGCGCGTCTCCTTGGGAAAGTCTTTCCCCCTGGTCCGAGACGGATCTTTTCACCTCCAGCCCGGCGAGCGCCTCTCCTTAGGAAATTCTTTTTCCCTCTGCGCGAGACGGATCTTCCAAGACGGATCTTTTTACCTCCAGCCCGGCGAGCGCCTCTCCAAAGGAAATTCTTTTTCCCTCTGCACGAGACGGATCTTCCGAGACGGATCTTTTTACCTCCAGCCCGGTGAGCGCCTCTCCTTAGGAAATTCTTTTTCCCTCTGCACGAGACGGATCTTCCGAGACGGATCTTTTTACCTCCAGCCCGGTGAGCGCCTCTCTTTAGGAAAGGATCTTCCGAGACGGATCTTTTTACCTCCAGCCCGGCGAGCGCCTCTCCGTACAAGATTCTGTTCCTTCGGCCCAAGACGGATCTTCCGAGACGGATCTTTTTATCTAGACCGGCAAGCGCCTCTCCTTAGGGAATTCTTAGGAAATTCTTTTTCTCCTGGTCCGAGACGGATCTTTTTACCTCCAGCCCGGCGAGCGCCTTTTTTTAGGGAATTCTTTTCCTTCGGCCCGAGACGGATGATGCGTGCTCATGCGTCGTGCGTGCTCATGCGTCGCGCGTGTTCCTGTGAAGGGCCAACACTCAAGAAATTACAAAAAATCCAAGCACCCCCCCAGCATCCCCAGCAGGCGAGAGGCGTCCCGAGCGGCAAAATACCGTCCCGCGCGGAACACCGTGCAAAAAAAAACACGCGAAAATCATGCAAAATCATGTCATGCCAAAATCGAGCAAAATCACGCCATGCCAAAACCATGCAAAATCGTGCAAAACGAGCTATCACTCCGGTCCGGATATAGATATACGGACTAGAGTAATAGCATTGTAGCGCCATACGGCCTGGGAGAATGTGAGTCGCCAGGCAAAACCGTGCGAAACAAGCTCCAGCCAGCACAGATGCCCCGGAGAATGCGGGAGGCCGGGCGCGGCCAACAAAAGAACTGGCCCCGTAAAAAAAGGAATAGCACGTCCTCCTCGCAGGGCAGCTGGAAGCTCACGTTCCTCAGGCCTCTCATGCGCTGGAGTAGTAAGGAACACCAGCTTATACCACCCTAATGATTTTCGTTTTCGGGTCGAAAAACCCTGCAAAACAGCAAAATTTTGTTTTTTCCTGTCAGACGGCAAGCGAGGTGCCTGAGCCTCTAGATTTGCTCGGTTTCGGCCGAAAAGACGCTCACTGCTTGATTTCCGTTTTCAGCCCGGAAAAGCTGCCAAGTTCCATCCCGCTGAGCTTGTCACCACTTGTCACCGCTTCGTCACGCTCTCTTTTGGACCGAAAAGTGCGCAAAAACGGCCAAGTTCCCGACTTCCCGATGACTTTGTTCTTCACAGGATTTTCCGTTTTTCGCCCAAGCACGACAGCCTGCCAAGGTCCTCGCTTGTGACCCGACAACCTGCCGAACTTGTCGCCGCCTTCGTAGCCCCAGACCAGGGTGGTGCAGAGACAGCGCTTTAACCACTGAGACAAGGGAGCTTCTTTTGCTGGAAGCCGGCCGAGGTTCCGCTTGTCACCGGGGCGCTTTTGGGAGCCCGCCGAGGTGTCCCACGGTCCGTGTCGCCCCGTGACACAAGCTTTCGTAATTCGGTCTAAAAGCGACGCCGGCTCCGCGGCTTCGGTCCAAAAGCGAGGCCGGAATTCTTTCCACCTTCGCGCCAAGCTTCCGATTTTAAGCCCGAAAAACCCTGGCGCGGGCCTGCTTCTCGCCATATCACTGACGGAGTCGCCTTGCCGTCAATCCTGTAGCCAGCACAGGAAGAGCGCGTCTCTGGAGTTCCGAGTGGAAGGCCAGGTCGTGCCCCCGCCCCTTCGCGCCATAGTAGTTCATGCTTCGGCGGGGAAGATGTAGGGAGGGTCGGCGTAGATGCATTGTCGGGGCGCCTGGCAGGGCAGTGCTCGTAGATAGGCCAGTGCGTCCTGGCGCCGCCGCACGCTGCTCAGCGCCAGTGGCCGCTGCTGTGCGAAGGAGCCCCGCTTTCCCGAGAAGCTGTTGCGCAGCAGGGCGTATGAGCAGGCAGCCCGACGCCCGGCACGGCCTCTCTGAGCGCCCGGCAGGACGTGTCCGAAGTAGAAGCGCTTGTCCACCAGGCGCAGCAAGGAGCGCAGGAACACCGGGTCTTGCCTCAAGTAGCAGCGGTGCAGGTTTGCAACGCGCTCGAAGGCGTCGGCGCCACGCGGCAAGGTAGTACTCTAGCTTTCCGGAACCGAACAAGGGCGTCGCCCAGCAGCCGGTCCAGGCGTGGAGCCAGACTTGCTTCCCATGTACTTCAGACGCGTGCCGGCCTTTAGGTTTATCCCAGAAAACTCTGTGAGTGACGCCGTAAATACAGCATTTCTCCCAGCCCGGCTTCCCGGCTTCGAATTTCGGAAGTAACGCAAAAGGACGAATGGGGAAGATCAAGCTTTTTCCCACGACAAAGTACACCAGTAAGCTTCCTCGGGCCTTCCAAATCGGGCAAGACAGTGGCTCTGATCAGCATATGAATCTAGAGCAGCATCGTGGCGTCTTTGAGAAAATCTACATCTTCAGCCCTTCCATTGACATAGACAACGGCTGGATCCCCGTTAAGAAGACCCAGCCCGTGCCGCGCGCGAGACCGTAGCTGCGCCGCCTGCGAGTCCCACGGCCAGCCCCGGCGTCGCCGCTGCGCCGACTCCTGGGGGTGAACGTGGAGAAAGAGCAGGCCTACTACGAGTGGGACGAGGCGGCGCGGAGCATCATCCAGAGACAGCGCAAGATTTTAAGATGAAGAAACTGTACCAGGTGCTAATCATCCGGACGACTGCGCCGATAGCCCGCAGCTCCACAAGCCCCACGGCGCCCTTGACGCCTTCCGTTGCGGCTTCTGGAAAGCGGCGCATTAAGCTTCTTGAGAAGCTGGAATGATTCCGCGCTGAAAGTCCGCCCCAAGCGCGTGCTTAAATGGTCCCAAAAAAACCGCGAAGCCTCTTTACAATAATTCTCAATGCACGGCTGGGAAAGTCCGCCGCCGTCGACAGCGTTGTTTTTGAACAGCTGCCCAGAATAATCGAAAACATCGCTCCAACAAACCGGGGGCCAGCTAATCCAGGCGGCCAGCCGGCGCCCGTTCAGCAGCGACCGCGGTCTTAAGAAGAAGCTATCCGCAATTCTGTTCTTGAAAGTTGCTCCAAACCCTCTTGCGGCTGGAAGTGCAGCAGGAGATGTTCTTACACCTTGCGTTAATCAGCGTGGAGCTGGCGACAGCTGAGCGCCGATGGGCGTTTTTTTCAGTCACAAAACGCTCTTTGTCTTTCGGTTTTAGGTAACTATGCGGTTCCCGGGTTGCCTGCTACATTCTGTACCTTCGACGGCGTCCAGCTTGTGCTGGTTGCGCAGCCTCCACAGCAAAGGAATTTGACCCGCACCGCTGCGCTGATAAATCTCAGCTTCTGGAAGCTCACCCAGGTGCTTGCATGTACAGACCTCGGATGAAGAGCGTGTAGGCGGGCAAAGACGCTCCCAGCCTTGCAACCGCTCTGCAACACACTGCGTAAGCGGCCTTGCGAAGACGCGCTGCTGGAGGCCGAGCGCTCGCACCAGTGGAGCCGCGTTGAGATTCTCAAGAAGCCTGGCCAGCTCGGAGGCGGCAGTCGAACTTCTTGAGAAAGACGACGTTTCTGCTTTGGCGCACGCGCGCCCTGCGGGCAGAGCCATCATTCTCTCCACGTCCTCGTGGACGGCCTTGATGGTTCGTCTGCGGCGTCAGCTATGTTTCTTGTGGGTTCTTTGCCCCGGGCCTGCCAGGCTTCCACCTCGTCCAGTCGAGCGTGATCATCTTGGTGCCGTCACTCCACCGGGCGGTCCCCGTCAGGTTCTTCCACTCGCTCCTGAGAAGTCTTTCGAGGCAAAGCCTCAGATTCCCGTTTATGTCCGGGCGCTTGTACTGCTTGAGCCTCCGGAGTTGAAGATCTGCCACGTCGCTTTGTTGTTGGTGAAGCTTGTGTTGCAGACCGTGTTGCCGGCGATCGCCAGGCAGCCGGGGTTCCTCTGGTTGTTTGGTCAGGGACTGCGTCGAGAGGCTGTTTGTCTGGACAAGCGCTCGTTGTTAATTATGACAAGCTCCTAGCCGCCGTCCCGCTCCAGGAATCCGTAGGCATTTTGGCTTAAGGCCGTATTGGCTCAAGTTGCTCGGCGAGCCCAAGAAGTTAGTAGGTGCTGGGTGGAAGGCCCACTGGCACCGAACGCGGTTCAAAGAGTAACAGGTGCGGCTAAATAGGGGATTGTTTTTTGGCTCTCTTTGGGGTAGGCCCGTAGGTTGTTTGTTTCTTTTTGGTAGTATCCTCTAGGAACATTGCTTGCCCAAAAGTGCACTGACTTGCTGTGCCCAGACGTGTGCTCGGCCTGTGTGACAACCAACAAATCCTCACTCAATCTCTTCTAAGTGGGAGCCCCGCTCCCTTGGTTGGGTTGCCCTTTTTTGTGTTAGTGGGAGCCCCGCTTCCCTTGGTTGGTCTCCTTTCATACTGCGTGCGTTCCAAGTGAGAGCCCCACTTTCCTTGGTCAAAACGGACTGCTGCCGTGATCCCTTCTCTGCCTAGTCTGGCCTCGCCTAGGTTGGGTTTGGGTTCCCTTGCTACTCCCCCAATTCGCCTTGGTGTGTGTTTTTGCAAAGGTCCCCTAACTTCGGCCTCTTCCTTGTCTAGTGTGGGCCCCGCCCACCCAGGTAAGGTCAGGCTTGTGTTTCATTTCTTTCTCAGGAACAACATTGTTCCCTTTCGGGACATCTCCGCCTGAGATATGAACACACGAGCCGATCCTGACGAAGGTGAGGCTCTCCAAGGTAGACCTGCGCACGAGCATTTTCTCAAGAAACCCATGCACAGATCCGGCAAGAGTGCTCCAGCAGCTTACGCCGCTCCTTCTCTTGCCAAGGCACGCATGAAGTCTTCAGTGACTAAGGTCCCCAATTGGCAAAAAAAGAGAAGTGAGGCATTTGATAAGACTCATCACTCTCTCTTTAGAGGGGGTTTCCCAAATGGATTCTATTCTACCTGACAGGCTCCTAGCACTCGTCCGTCCAGGAAACGACCTCGTCCTGCGAAGGATTCGAAACCTAAAACGCTGCGCGCAGGCGTGCGGCTGCAAACATAACGACCCCCATTTCAAGCGAGCCAACCTTTGCAGGGCTAAGAAAAAAAACAAAAAAAGAAAAAAGGGGTCCCCAAAAAAGGGGTCCCGAAAAAAAGGGAAAACGGGTTTCCTTTGGCAAAGCTTGACCTCGCTTGAAATGCAACCTGGAGCCAAATTGCGGCGCATGTCTAGGGGTCGTTATGTTGCAGCCACACGCCTGCACGCAGCGTTTTAGGTTTCGAATCCTTCGCAGGACGAGGTCGTTTCCTGGACGGACGAGTGCTAGGAGCCTGTCAGGTAGAATAGAATCCATTTGGGAAACCCCCTCTAAAGAGAGAGATTTAATGTCCACCTTATGGACATTAAAACAGATGTCGTCCTTGATGTTTGTCCATATCCCAGAAGCCTGGTCTGCAAAGAAGTGTGCTCTGCAAAGAAGCGCAAGTGTGCTCTTGAGCTCCCTCTAAAGAGAGAGGTGGACTTGTCAGTATTGATCCATTGTTGACTCAAGATGATTCAATCTTGATTCAATATTGATTCAATATTGCCTCAAGAATGGCAAGGCCACCCGGCCACGCCACCTGCCCGGCATAGAAGCTTCACCCTGCCGCGCCATCCTGCCCGGCATAGAAGCCTCCACCCGGCCGCACCACCTGCCCGGCATCGGAGCCACCCACCTCGTTGTCCCGGGAAGCGAATTGCTTCAACATGTCGGATTGACATGTTGAAAAAACCCTGGCGCGGGCCTGGTGCAGGCCTGGTGCGGGCCTGGCGCGGGCTCCAAGACCGAAGCCCTCGCTCCAAGACCGAAGCCGCGGAGCCGGCCTCGCTCCAAGACCGAAGCCGCGGAGCCGGCCTCGCTCCAAGGCCGAAGCCGCACAGCCGGCCTCGCTCCAAGACCGAAGCCGCGGAGCCGGCCTCGCTCCAAGACCGAAGCCGCGGAGCCGGCCTCGCTTTCAGGTCACCCACGGGCTGTGTCACGATTTGACCGGCGCCATCGGTCAAATCATTGTACGGGGTGACACGTACTTGCGGAGCGGCAGGAATCGAGCCCTGTGCGGAGTAAGAAGCGCTTAGCTCCTTGGCCGACGCCTTAGCCACTGGACTAAGGCGTCGGCGAAAACATATGTAAACATGTTTGAAGGACCTGTCACCGGCAATATCCCGGAAGTCCTGGACAACGGAGAGGTAACTGACGGCACGCACGTCACCGCAGGACAGCTGGCCCTCGCTCTGACGCCCGCAGTGAACACGGCAGCCTCCGGCAACAACGCAGCCGCCATCCAGTCGCTGGACGACCGGGTCACCGCAGAGCTGGCGCCGGCAATTGCGCCTCTGGCCACGGCAGCAGCCCTGGCCACCACAGACGGAAGCAGCATCGCAGCGCTGCAGAGCTTGCTGACCACGGGTCTCTCCAACAAGGCAGACCAGTCGGCCTTCAACGTGCTGGAGGGCGTGGCGGCGACGAAGAGCCCGACAGCGTGGACCTGAAGCTGTCGAACTACAGCACCATCGCCTCGGCCACGCCAGCATCACGGCGCTCCAGGGCGCCAAGGCCGACGCGACGCTGCTGGCCTCGTACGCCACGAACGCCGCGCTCTCCGCCAGCGAGACCACGCTCCAGAGCGCCCTCGACGCAATCCTCGCGGAGCTCGCCGCCCTGCAGCTTTCCGGCAGCGGCGGAGTTGTTAACGCGCCGGCCTGGGCGGGCTTCACGACTTGGGAGCTCGTTCGCGGAAGCAACGTCGTTCGCAACCTGCATCTGGAGGCTCCTCTCTCGGCTGCCCTGGCCAACGGCGACGACACGCTGAGCATCACGGCCGACTGCTACTCCGTCGGCGGCGGACGCGGCCCTCGCGGCTGCGCTGCTGGCCTACTACACCTCGGCGCAAGTGGACGCGTTGTTGGTCGACTACCGAACAGGAACGGCGCAGGACGCGGAGACGACCAGCGCCATCTCGGCAGCCTACTACACCTCGGCGCAAGTGGACGCCCTGTTGGCCGACTACCGGACGGCAAGCGCGCAGGACACACAGACGCAGGCCGCCATCGCAGGCGCGCTGCTGGCCTACCGGACGGGCCCGGACCAGGACGTTTTCACGACCAACCAAATCACCTCGGCGCTGGTGGCGTACCGCTCGGCCGCCGACCAGGACACGGCAACGGCCTCGAGCATCGCAGCCGCGCTGCTCAGCTACTACACCATCGCACAAACAAACGGCCTCCTAGCTGGCAAGCTCGGAGTCACGGACCGACAAAAAGCCGTGCGCTTTCCGGACGACGGAGGGGCCGACGAGGTGGTGGCCGCCATCGGCGAGCAGATCCTGGGTTCGCCCCAGCAGCGGCTGCAGCGTGGTCCTGGCGCAGCGAGCGTGGACGGCTACACCCTGACCCTGGCGGTGAACCTCTGGAACATCGTGCACCTACAACTTGACGCCCGGCCGAGAGCCCCTCTTCGCCTGCCGGCACCGGCTCGGCACGGCCTCCAACTTCGTGGTGTACAGGTCCGAGGCCGACAACGTCTACGACCCCCTATACGGCAGATTCGTGGGTGACCAGGGCGCTTGGAGCAAGCAGCTCTTCGACTCCGTGGAGGCAGGCAGTACAAGCGCCCGGACATGAACGGAGACCTGAGGCTGGGCTTCGCCTTGGACGACTTCGCAGGAACAAAGTGGAAGAACCTGACGGGCACCGGGGTGCGCAAGGGCTTCCAGGCCCGGCTGGACAAGGCGGAAGCCTGGCAGGCCCAGCGCGGGCCGAAGAACAAGTAGAAAAAAAAAACGGCGTGCAGGCCTCCTCGTTCTAGAGGAACCTTGCTCAAGCTCCTTTTTGTGGCAACAAGTAGGAAAAAGAAACAATGTGCAGGCCTCCCTGCGTCCAGGGACGCTAGAGCAAGCCCCTTTTTGGGCAACAAAGTTGTTTTTTTTAACATGGAGGCGCTGAGGGACCTGGCCGACGACTTCAACGTGCGGGACCCGCGGAAGCTGTACCGACTCGCGAGGCAGCGCGACCTCGACGTGACGCAGACCATGGCCTTCGAGGCTGAAGGCCGACGTGGGCCGGCAGGTGCAGGCGCCCCGGCCGCGCAAGTTGCCGCCCGGCTGCAGGCCGACCTCATTCAGCCAGAACACGTGGGGGAAGACCAGGTACGGCCTGGTGGTGATGGACGTGGAGGCCGCCGTGGAACCTCTGCAGAACAAGAACGCCGAGACGGTCGGCCACCAAGCGCGCCGCGCGGGAGCTGACGGGGGACGACGGGAACTTCGTGGTCACGACCTGGGCAACGAGTTCGCCACGCTGGACCGGGAGCTGCCCGAGGAGCCGTGCACCGGACGAAGCGGCCCGAGGACCGCAACGCCCGGCCGTGGTGGACCGGGGCATCCAGACGCTGAAGAAGGACCTGGCCACGAGGGTTTGAGCGGACGGCCGGTGGCCTACAACGCCGGCCGCACGAGACGGTACGGCGCGCCCGAGGACGTGGAGAAGCAGCCGGCCACCGAGTTCCGGCTGCTGTAGGACAACGCCGACAAGTTCCAGCACAACAAGGACCTCACCGACCGGCGCATCAAGGCGGTGGAGGACGCGGGCGCCTTCCGAGCTCCGACGAACGCGGCGAGGAGCTTCAACCCTCAGTACGGCGTGCAGCAGCTGGGCGCCGGGGACTCCGTCCGGAGCACGGAGGGCCGGCCGCGAGCGGGCCGGGAGTGGGGGAATAGTTGTCCTGTTTGAGCGAGAAGTGCAATCGGAGCTTGGCAAGTTTGATATGACACTGTCCGCAGAAGCAATTCGACACACTCGAGACAATTCGAACTCCCCGTAGTCCATCGACATTCCGACAGTGGAGGCCATGGGGAGATTGCGGAGGCCATGGAGGGGGAGATTGCGGAGGCCGTGGAGGGAGGGGCCGTGGGTGATGCGGTCGGGAGCAAGGAACCTTGTGTTGCAAGGGGTGGCCGAGGCGCCTGTCCAGTTGGGAGACCACCTCATGGAAGACGTGGACAAGGAGGGGAATGAGCCGCAAATTCTCTTTGACCACGTAACGAGGAGGCTCTTCGAGAGCTGGCCACGCGGGAGGTATCCAAGGTGTTCCGTTTGAGCAACGGCTCCGGTCCCCGCTGTTGCGTGCCGCAGAGGATCTCCTGGTGCAGTGCGGCCGGAACAGGCTTCCGTGCGGGGCACGCGCCTACAAGACTGTCTACTTCGAGGAGTCTCTCATGGTGTATCTCAAGAAGAAGGGGAGACGGGGCGGACGGAGATCAGTTGAAGGCGCTCCGCTTGAAGAACCACATGGCGGCTTCCACTCATGCTGCCGAGATGGAACCACTACACGTTCAACCTGGCGAACTGCCACCCCTCACTTATCGCGGCCCGACACGATTCCGCATTTTTGAAGAAGGACGCTGCGCTGGCAAAGACGCATGCCGACCGGACTGCAGCAAAAGAGCTCTACCTGAGGCTCCTCTACGGTGGCAGCATCGAGAATTGGGTAACCTTTCCAATGATGGACTACGCGCTCGAGTTTCAGAGGACGGTGAGAGCTCTAGTTGCGAGGACTGCTCGAAGAACCGCGAGTGCTGAGACAGCTGAGAAACGAGACTGCTCCTCTGCTACGTTTCCACGAAATGCCTGGCCCTGCTGAAGATGGAGGTGTGGCCCAAATGAGCAGGCCTATGCACTGCTCGAGTGTCTTACGTAGTACTCGTTTGCTTCCCAGCAATGCTCTGATCAAGGCGTCCAGCTTCATCAGCTTAGCGGACACGAGCTGAATGGTATCGTGGGAGAAGTTGATCTCCCAGCCACACCAAATGAGGCTGTCCTGACACTGCGCCTTTTTCCACGAAATGGGCGCAGCAGTTGCGCAGAAGAACAGCACCACCTGTTTGTGCGCGGCTTTGAAGTCAATACTTGCCCCCACAAAGGCACCTGGAGTGTCTTCTGGTTGCGTGGACAGCGAGGTCTGAAGCCATTGGCAGGCTGAGGCGCTCTGGTAAGTGGCACCTTGTGTTGACGTGGCACACGGTGCTGTCCAGGACAAGGCGACACTCTTTCCCTTCTGCAAAGACCACATTTAGTTTGCCTACGGCGATACCTAAAGTCCATTTTTCCCGAGCTTCGCAAGGCTAAGGCCGGTTTCTACAATCCAGTTGTTGGCAATTTCATTGCGCAACAGGCTTTGAACTCTCTGGTTCGTCCTCTGCCATCTTCCAGTTGCCTTCACAAATTTCTAGTCTGGTGGCACGGCCGTGGCTGGGTGGCAAGGCTGAGACAGCACCTGTCAGTACTCCGTGTTGCAAGAACGGCAGCAGGGCCATGTCTGGGTCACCCCAAGAGTTGGCCAGGGCCTGCAGCAAATGTAGTCTGTATGGTTGTCCTGCTTCGGGACTCATGTCTGGAGGGCAAGGCAATTGCAGAGCTGTGTAAGCCATGTTTGCCACTTCCAGGCTTTCGGACGGCGTGAGAGGGCAGTCTGGCGAGCCACTCTTGACGTACGTGAGCCAGGATTCTCGGCACCACATTGCGCTCATGCATCCAACGCAGCCAGGGCCTGGCCACTGTTTGCAGTGGGTGTGCTGGCACCAGTCCGTCGCAGGTTGGGAGCCTGCCAGGCGCTAAAGAGATGGTCCTGGCAGCGCGGACAGAGCCCGTTTTGCTGACCCGTCCTACGCCTATCTGGGCAAGTTGCAAGGCCAGGGAAGGTGGGTACTCTGCAGTCAGAGCGCTAAAATATACTCCTTGCTCCTTTACGCCATGCTTTTTTGATGCTTATATGAGTGATTGCGTGAAGTTCTTGCTGCTGGGCGACTTCCGACAGCTGCCGGCCGTGCTGGACTCCTGGGCCGGGCGGCCCATCAGCGCGCTGTTCGGCACGAGCTCACGGAGAACATGCGCTCCGACCCCGGCATCTTCAACTTCGTGGCTGCGGGTCGGCGAGTATCGCTGCCACCTAGTCAAAAACGGCGTCAAAAACGACCGTTGTAGCCAAAAACGGCGTTGAAGGGCAGCGGGTTTTTTGGAGTTTTTTTGCGCTAGTTGAGCACCGAGACGCCCGTGCCGGAGAGCGTCACCAGCTGGTAGGCCACCAGGTGGATGCCGTCCAGGCCCTTGAAGGTGAACCGAGCAAGGTCGCCCGAGCGGGTGCTGACACCACTCAATGGCATCTTGGGCACACGCTCGGTCGGAAAGCCGGCAGTGGAGCTGTGGCGCAGGTAGCCCACACGGCCGATGTCGGTGTTGCGCACCGTGTCGTCGTAGGTGCTCCGAGGCTCCTTTCATGGGGGTGTGAGGGTACTGCAGGCTGCCCAGCTGCATCTGCGACTCCAGGAGGCTGTCCTCCTGCCTCGCTGCGCCGATGGGCGCCACGTCCTGCCCCGGTTGGCCAGCAAGTGGATCTTCGAACCCGCGTCGTTGTCCCAGAAGGTCACGAACGCGCCCATCAGTTTCGTGAAGGCGCGCGCCACGGTGACGTTGTGCTCCGCGACTCTGCTGCGCGTGCACCGTGGGGTAGCTGAACACGAGCGACCTTCCTGAGAGGAGCACCCGGTTGAAGGACTCGACCAGCGCCGAGTCCAGACGACCTGAGAGGCCAGAACTCGGACGTTCTGTATCTCGAAGTCGGTGCTCAGCGTGGCGCCCGCCGGGCGCGCCCCGGCGTTCTCGGACCACAGCGCAGTCGCGGCGTCGGCGAACTTGATTTCACCAGGTTCAGCTGCGGCGGCACGTCCGCGTAGCCGCCCTGGTGCACCGTGACTTCATCGAAACCCTCCATGGCCTTGTTGCGGTTGTACTCTCGGCCCTTCAGCAGGTCGTGCACGGCCACGGTGCGGCCGTAGTAGTTGATGTTGTCGCAGCGCTGGCCGTTGGCGAAGACCTGGACGCGCTGGACGAAGCAGGCGGGGTTGGGCGTGGCTGGGGCCAGCGGGTTGGTGCCGTCCGTGTTCCTGACGTGGAAGGCGATCTTGATCGACTCGGGGTCGATGAAGGACGTGTCGCTGGTCAGCGGGGTGCGGCAGACCCGAGAGGTTGTGGGGGAGAACGAGCTCAGCGAGCTGGGGAAGTTCTGCACGTCGTGCCGCGCCGTCATGTTGCTCGTCTTCAGCTTGTAGTCCAGGCTCTGCATCAGCTCATCCTGGGCTCCGGCGGTGACTACCTCCATGCTTGTTTATATACACACATTTTGAGTCGTACGGCGAAGGAAACTATTCTTCTAGGTCCTACATTTTTGTAGGGCCTAGAAGAATAGCGTTTTTTTTTAGCGCAAAACCGTGCAAAACGAGCTATTAGCCCGGTCCGTATGTGTATATACGGACTGGGCTAATAGCATTTTGCAGCGCAAAACCGTGCAAAACCGTGCAAAAAGCTATTAGTCTAGGGTGTGTACGGCCTAGACTAATAGCATTTTTGTTGAGCAAAACCGTGCAAAAAAGCTATTACTCTAGGCCGTATACATGTACACCCTAGAGTAATAGCTTTCTGTAGCGCACAACCGTGCAAAATTAACTCTCCCCCAAGAGTTTTTTTTTACGCAGCCTCAATGTCTCGTGCCAGCTGGTCAAAGCTGGGCGGAGGCAAGCTCCGGCGTGACTGCCCGGAACTGGAGCTCGCCCGCAAGCTTGGCTGAGACTGGGGCAGGGTCACGGGGTTCAGGCCCCAAGAGAAGGGGCGCGGCGTGCGGTTGGACCGCCTCTGCACGGAACGACTGCAAGGAGGCGCGGCTGCTTGCGGGGCTGCCCGACGTGCTGCTGCCGGAACGCAGCGTGAAGTGCTGAGGCTGAGTGGCGTCGTTCATGTTGTTGGCGGACCGGACGTCCTGCACGGCCGCGTCCTCGCTGCCTTGCTGAGGCCGGAAGAGCGTGTTCTCCAGCACCCAGCCCGTGCCGCGTGCGAGGTCGTAGGCTGCGCCGCCTGCGAGGCCCACGGCGTTGACTCCTGCCGCGCCAGCCAACGTTCCAGCAACCTCGCCCGCGGTGGGCACCAGGGCAGCAGCACCCTCGGCCAGGCCGCCCAGGTACTCGAAGGCTCCGCCCACGCCCTCGGCGGCAACGGCAACCTCACCCTCCTCCGCAGCCACGGCCGCCGTCTCCTCAACAGCTTGCGCTGCGCCGCGCTCCACCTCCTGCGCACGCTGCCCTGCCTCGTCCAGGAGGCGCTCCACGTCATTGGGCTGACCGATGATCTGCGGAGGCGGCTGCGGCTGGCCCGGACGGGACAGCACATTCAGGCGCACGTACTCGGCTGCGTCCTGGGGCAGCTGAGAGCGGAAGGCCTGCGCGGCTGCGAGCCCTGCCTCGGCCGGCGGTGCCTTGGCCGGTGCCTCTGCCGGCGGTGCCTCTGCTGGTGGTGCCTCGGCCGGTGTCGTCTCAACCGGAGGCGGCTTTGGCTTGCGCTTCGGGGCAGCCGGCTCGGTGGGCACGTCCTGCTTCGGTTTGTTCTTGCTGCCAGGAGGCCTGCCCCGTCGTTTCGGCTCCGGTGCCTCCAGCAGCGTGAGGTGCCGCCGGCGCAGCGTGCGCTTGTTCGGTCGGCTCCATCCTTTTTAATTATACGTGGTCAAGATATAACACGAACGACAAAGACGACCCTCGAAGCCGGACGACGTTGCCGTCCAGGTCGGTCAGCCGGAAGCGCGTGCGCCTCAGGGTGACGGGGCCCCTCAGGGCCATGAAGTGCCCGTCGTCGGAGCCCGTCTCCACAATTTGAATTGTCTTGAAGCAACGATGGCACAACATTGGATCAATAATGCGCAGCCCGGAGCAGCGAACTGCGCAGCGACTGCAGCGACAGCTGACTGCGCCGCGCGAAAGCGCGAACATAGAACATCGCACCTCTCTCTTTAGAGGGGGTTTCCCAAATGGATTCTGTTCTACCTGACAGGCTCCTGGCACTCGTCCGTCCAGGAAACGACCTCGTCCTGTGAAGGACTTGAAACCTCAAGAGGGTGGCCGGCTCGGACAGCGACTTTGAGGTCGACCTGCAAGAGTCGCTGCACTTGCAGAGCAACGCCCGGCTGGCCGTCTACAGGATCCGCTTGGCCGAGAGTTTCCTGTCCACGGACCGGGAAGCCACACTGCGAGGAGGCGCGGCTGCTTGCGGGGCTGCCCGACGTGCTGCTGCCGGTGCGCAGCGTGAAGTGCTGGGGCTGCGTGGCGTCGTTGATGTTGTTGGCGGACCGGACGTCCTGCACGGCCGCGTCCTCGCTGCCCTGCTGAGGCCGGAAGAGCGTGTTCTCCAGCACCCAGCCCTTCCGCGTGCAAGGCCGTAGGCTGCGCCGCCTGCGAGGCCCACGGCCAGCCCCGCCGTTGCCGCTGCGCCGACTCCTGCCGCGCCAGCCAACGTTCCAGCAACGCGGTGGGCGCCAGGGCAGCAGCCCCCTCGGCCAGGTACCCGAAGGCTCCGGCTTGCCTTGTGAGACCCATATAGCACATATAGCACATATAGCAAGGAACCCGGGGAGAGTGGATGTTCAGTGGCTTGCCTTGTGAGACCCAGGACCCGGGGCACTGTGAGGGTTCGGCTTGGTGCCTGCCTGGCATAGCCTCCCTGGCGCGCCACCTGCCCGGCATAGAAGCCTCCTGCCGAGCCCGCGCCAAGGTCGGGATTCTTCCACCGAGGTCGGGATTCCGACTTCGCTCTACACCGGAGGTCGGTTTTCCGACTTCGCTTTTTTGCCAAAAAAACCCATCACCGGGCCAGCGCCGAAGGTCCGGGAGTTATGCTGTCCTCGCAGCATCGCTTCCGGAGTTGCGCAGCAGGACGTACGCGCAGGCGGCCCGGCGCCCGGCACGGCCTCTCTGAGCGCCCGGCAGGAGGTGCCCGAAGTAGAAGCGCCTGTCCACCCTGCGCCCCACCAGGCGCAGCAAGGAGCGCAGGAAGACCGGTCTTGCCTCAAGTAGCAGCGGTGCAGGTTTGCGACGGGCTCGAAGGCGTCGACGCCGCGCACCTCCAGGCCCGGACGCCGGGCGGCGAGGTAGTACTCCAGCTTTCCAGAACCGAAGAAGGGAGAGCGAAGCACGGCGACGTCCCCCAGCAGCCGGTCCATGTGAGGAGCTAACCACGCTTTGCTTCCAAAGTACTTCAGCTGCATACCAGCCCTTTGGTTTATCCCTGAAAACTCCGTGAGAGCGTCGTTACACAGAGACGCACTCCCGGACTCGCCGCCCGGCTTCCCGGCTTCAAATTTGGCAAGTGAAACAAAGCCATCAAAATCAGGCAAAACCGTGACTTTGATCAGCCTGATTCTGGAGCAGTATCGCGGCGTGTTTGAGAGAATCTACATCTTTAGCCCGTCCATTGACATTGATGACGGCTGGATTCCCGTCAAGAAGTATATCGAGGAGGACTTGGGGGTGAACACCGAACGGGAACAAGCGTACTGGGAGGACTGGGACGAGCCGGCGCTGCGCCGCATCATCCAGCAGCAGCGCAAGATCACCGAGGCGTCCAAGAAGTTGGAGATGAAGAAACTGTATCAGGTGCTGATTATCCTGGGCGACCTTGCGGACATGCCGCAATTGCATAAACCAAACGGCGCCCTGGATACGCTGTTCATCAGGGGCCGTCATATGCAGATCAGCACCTGGGTGAGCTCGCAGAAGCTGCGGCTCATCAGCGCAGCCGTGCGGGTGAACATGCAGTTCCTCTGCTGCTGGAGGCTGCGCAACCAGCACGAGCTGGACGCCGTGGTGGAGCTCAGCGCCCTGCTGCCGAAGGAGCAGCTCTACCAGTTGTACAAGCAGGCGACGCGGGAACCTTACAGCTTCCTTTTCGTCTACTACCTGAAGCCGAGGAATGAAATGTTCTACAAGAGAGCGTTTCGCATTGGAAAGAGAAGCCGATGGGAGCGGCGCTCAGCTTCCTGGGCCAGAAGCTGTTCGCTAGTTCCACACTGATCAACGCGAAGTGCGAAAACATCTCCTGCTGCACCTCCGTCGCAGCCGTCCAGCCGCCCGTCGTCCGCAGAACGGGCGGGTTCCTGAAGAAAAGGATGACCACGATCTACGTGGACAGCCGCAAGAGGGTGGCCGGCTCGGACAGCGACTTTGAGGTCGACCTGGGGGAGTCCCTGCAGACGCCCGGCTCGCCGTCTACAAGATCCGCCTGGCCGACAGTTTCCTCTCGACGGACCGGGGCCGCTACCTCTACTGGGTTGACGCCGCCCTGGGCACGCTGAACTGGGCGTTGTTGCCCGAGGGCGCCTACACGGGCCCCCGGCTGGCCGCCTGGATCAGCTCCAGCTGCGCCAGCAATTTCCCGACGCGGCGGACTACCCCGCCGCGCCGCCCGCCTCTCCCACCAAGCCCTTCAGCGTGGACCACATGCTGGGCCCGAGCTTTGTCTCCGGCGGGCAGCAGGTCTTTGAGTTCGTGAAGATGATGGCGCACAACGAGGTCTACCTGCGCTGCGCCCAGCTGGCCAACGCCAGCCGAGTGCTGGGCAACCTGGGCAACAACATCCTCTCCAAGATCACGCTGAAGAGCGGAGTGGGTACCATTGTGGAGACGGGCTCCGACGACGGCCCTCAGGGGCCCGGTTACCCTGAGGCACATGCGCTTCCGCCTGACCGACCTGGACGGCAACGTCGTCCGGCTTCGCGGGTCGTCTTTGTCGTTCGTGGTATATCTTGACCACGTATAATTAAATGGAGCCGACCGAACAAGAGGTGCAAGAGGCGGAGGCGCAAGAGGCGCACGCTGCGCCACACGCTGCGCCACACGCTACGCCGCACGCTGCGCCACACGCTGCGCCGGCACCGGAACCGAAACGGCGGGGCAGGCCCCCTGGGAGCAAGAACAAACCTAAGCAGGACGTGCCTACTTAGCCGGCTGCTCCAAAGCGCAAGCCAAAGCCTCCACTTGAGACGCCGGCGGGAGGCACCGGCGGAGGCACCGGCGGAGGCACCGGCTGAGGCACCGGCTGAGGCACCGGCGCCGGCTGAACCGGAGGCGCCTCAGCTCACAAGAGAGCAGCAGCGCGCGCTGCGCATGCTGGAGAGGCAGTCCGCTTATGACCGGCTGACCACAGGCGCAAGTGTACTGGTATAAAAGCATGATGTCGATTGAACCCCGCAACGAGCCGCGGATGCTCCGGTGGTTCCGCAGGACGTACCCCAGTTACAACTTGCAGCCGCTGCTGCTGAGCGCTACCGAGAACTGGAGGAGGCGCGGGCCTTCAACAACTGGCTAGGCGAGCGCAGGCAGGCGCAGGAGGGGCAGCGGCACCTGGACGACGTGAGCGGGCTGACGGAGGCCGTGCACCGCCAGGTACCCCAGCTGCGCTACGCGCGGGCCGAGCGCCGGGGCGTGGAACGGGCGGCGGACGAAGTTGCGCAACGGTAAAGAGATGAAGACGCTCCGGGCGCACGGCTTCAACCAGCGCCCGCGCTTTGAGCAGGTGGTGGGCTACCTTGAGCGGAATGAGCCGCTGCCCCTGGACCAGCCGGACCGCAAGGCCACCTCGTTCGTCACAAGCCACTTCTACCTGGACGATTTAGTACAGTCCAGCGAGGACCCCAACCCTCGGCCCCTGCAGCACACGCCTCTGCAGGCAATTCCCGAGGACGGCTTCCGCACTCCCGCAGAGGCCACGGACGAGGACGTGCGGCTGGCGCGGAGGTACCAAGGGTACGGCGGAACCCGCTTGGTTGAGGATGACCTGGCGGGAGACCCCGAGGCCGGCGCGCTGGCCAGCAACGGGCAGGGGCCGCCCTCCATCACGGACCGTCTGCGCAGCACTGCAGACGGCGCGCAGGCGGAAGCGGACCTCATAGGCGCAGGGGCGGCGGGGCTCGCAGCCGCGCAGGCCTTCCGCTCTCAGCTGCCCCAGGACGCAGCTGAGTACGTGCGCCTGAACGTGCAGCCCCGTCCGGGCCAGGCGCAGCCGCCTCCGCAGATCATAGGCCGGCCCAGTGACGTGGAGCGCCTCCTGGACGAGGCGGGGCAGCGCGCGCAGGAGGTGGAGCGCGGCGCAGCGCAGGCCATCGAGGAGACGGCGGCCGTGGCTGCGGAGGAGGGCGAGGTGGCCGTTGCCGCCGAGGGCGTGGGCGGAGCCTTTGGGTACCTGGGGGGCCTGGCCGAGGGGGCCGCAGCCCTGGCGCCCACTGCGGGCGAGGTTGCTGGAACGCTGGCTGGCGCGGCGGGAGTCGGTGCGGCGGCAACGGCGGGGCTGGCCGTGGGCATTGCGGGCGGCGCAGCCTACGGCCTCGCGCGCGGCACGGGCTGGGTGCTGGAGAACACGCTCTTCCGGCCTCAGCAGGGCAGCGAGGACGCGGCCGTGCAGGACGTCCGGTCCGCCAACGGCATGAACGACGCCACTCAGCCTCAGCACTTCACGCTGCGCGCCGGCAGCAGCACGTCCGGCAGCCCCGCAAGCAGCCGCGCCTCCTCGCAGTCCGGCTTCCGCGTCCAGGCGCAGTCCAACACGCCGCGCCCCTTCTCCTGGGGCCTGAACCCCGTGGCCCTGCCCCAGTCCCAGAGCTCGCGGGCGAGCTCCCGTTCCGGGCAGTCACGCCGGAGCCTGCCTCCGCCCAGCTTTGACCAGCTGGCGCGAGACATTGAGGCTGCTTAAAAAAAAATAAAAACCCTCCTCCTGGGGGAGAGTTTATTTTGCACGGTTTTGCGCCACAAAACGCTATTCTTCTTGTCCGTATATAGATATACGGACTACAAGAATAGCTTTTGCACTGTTTTGCGCTAAAACAATGCTATTCTTCCAGGCTCTATATCAATATAGACCCTAGAAGAATAGCTCGTTTTGCACGGTTTTGCGCAACAAAAATGCTATCAGTCCAGGCCGTATATAAATATACGCCCTGGACTAATAGCTTTTTTGCACGGTTTTTGGCAACAAAAATGCTATTAGTCTCGTCCGTATGTGTATATACGGACTGGACTAATAGCTCGTTTTGCACGGTTTTGGGCCACAAAAACGCTATTCCTCTTGTCCGTATATCTATATACGCACTAGAGGAATAGTTTTCCTTCGCCGTACGAGTCAAAATGCGTGTATATAAACAAGCATGGAGGTAGTCACCGCCGGAGCCCAGGATGAGCTGATGCAGAGCCTGGACTACAAGCTGAAAACAAGCAACACCAGCTACATGACGGCGCGGCATGACGTGCAGTACTTCCCCAGCTCGCTGAGCTCCTTCTCCCCCACAACCTCTAGGGTCTGCCGCATCCCGCTGACCAGCGGCACGTCCTTCATCGACCCCGAGTCCATCAAGATCGCCTTCCGCGTCAGGAACCCGGACGGCACCAACCCGCTGGCCCCGGCCACGCCCAACCCCGCCTGCTTCGTCCAGCGCGTCCAGGTCTTCGCCAACGGCCAGCGCTGCGACGACATCAACTACTACGGGCGCACCGTGGCCGTGCACGACCTGCTGAAGGGCAGAGAGTACAACCGCAACAAGGCCATGGAGGGTTTCGACGAAGTGAACGACCCGCGCATCGCCCGCGCGGTGCACCAGGGCGGCTACGCGGACGTGCTGCTGCGCCCCACCATGGTGGGCATCCTGCGCTGCGGCAAGATGCTGCCGCCGCAGCTGAACCTGGTGATAGAAATTGAGTTTGCGGACGCCACCACTGCGCTGTGGTCCGAGAACGCCGGGGCGCACCCGGCGGGGGCCACGCTGAGCACCGACTTCGAAATCCAGAACGTCCGAGTTCTGGCCTCCCAGGTCGTCCTGGACTCTGCGCTGGTGGAGTCCTTCAACCGCGTGCTCCTCTCAGGAAGGTCCCTGGTGTTCAGCTACCCCACAATGCACACGCAGCAGTCCAGCGTCCCGAACGGCGTGGCGGAGCACAACGTCACCGTGGCGCGCGCCTTCACGAAACTCATGGGCGCGTTTGTGACCTTTTGGGACAACGACGCGGGCTCCAAGATCCACTTGCTGGCCAACGCGGGGCAGGACGTTGCCCCCATCGGCGCGGCCAGGCAGGAGGACAGCCTCCTGGAGTCTCAGATGCAGCTGGGCAGCCTGCAGTACCCTCACAACCCCATGAAGG
>CAUJNA010000368.1:92500-252584 GCA_963377175.1 Effrenium voratum | reverse complement strand
GGGAGAAATGATCTCAACAGGGAAAGTGGTGGAAAAGATCTTAGGAGGCAAGGAAGATCTGGGAAAAAAAGGCCAACAGGGAAAGGTGGGAAAGATCTAAGGAAGGAAAAGGGAGAAGCTCTCAGGGGGGGAAAGGCCTGAGGGGGGAAAGGGTGGGAAGGATCTCAACAGGGAAAGAGGGGAAACAATCTTAGGAAGGAAAGGGGGGGGAAGATCTTAGGGAGGAAAGGGAGAAGATCTGGGAGAAAAGGACGTAGGGGGGAATAGGAAGGAAAAGGGAGAAGCTCTCAGGGGGGGGGAAAGGCCTTGGGAAAGGATCTCAACAGGGAAAGGGTTGGAAAGATGTTAGGGAGGGAGGAAGGGGGGGGGGGAAGATCTTAGGGGGAAGATCTGGGAGAAAAGGACTTAGGGGGGAAAGCCCAACAGGGAAAGGGGGGGAAAAGATCTTAGGAAGGAAAAGGGAGAAGCTCTCAGGGGGTGGGAAAGGCCTCAGGGAGGAAAGGGGGAAAAGGATCTCAGCAGGGAAAGGGGGGGGGGGAAAGATCTTAGGGAGGAAAGGGAGAAGATCTCGAAAAAAAGGCCTTAGGGAAAAAAGCGGAGAAATGATCTCAACAGGGAAAGGGGTGGAAAAGATCTTAGGGAGGAAAGGGAGAAGATCTGGGGGAAAAAAGGTCAACAGGGAAAGGGTGGAAAGATCTAAGGAAGGAAAAGGGAGAAGCTCTCAGGGGGGGAAAGGCCTGAGGGCGGAAAGGGTGGAAAGGCTCTCAACAGGGAAAGGTGGCAAAAGATCTTAGGGGAGGAAAAGGGAGAAGATCTCAAGGGAAAAGGACTTAGGGGGGAAAGATCTTTGGGAGGAAAATGGAGAAGAACTGAGGGTGGGAAAAGGCCTTAGAAGGAAAAGGGTGGAAATAAATGATCTCAACACGGAACTGGGGGGGGGGGGAAGATCTTAGGGAGGAAAGGCAGAAGATCTGGTGCAAAAAGGCCTTAGGGTGGAAAGGTGAGAAATGATCTCAACAGGGAAAGGGGTGGAAAAGATCTTAGGGAGGAAAGGGAGAAGATCTGACAGGGAAAGGGGGGAAAGATCTAAGGAAGGAAAAGGGAGAAGCTCTCAGGGAAAGGGTGGGAAGGATCTCAACAGGGAAAGGAAAGAAACAATCTTAGGAAGGAAAAGGGAGAAGATCTGGAAAGGCCTTAAAGGGAAGGGGGGAAAGGATCTCAACGGGGAAAGGGGGCAAAGGATCTTAAGGAGGAATAGGGAGAAGATCTCAGCGGGGGGAAAGGCCTTAGGAAGGAAAGGAGGGAAAGGATCTCAACAGGGAAAGGGGGGGAAAGATCTCAGTGAGGAAAGGGAAAAGCTCCCAGGCAGGGAAAAGGCCTTAGGGGGGAAAGGGGAAAGGATCTCAACAGGGAAAGGGGGCAAAGGATCTTAGGGAGGAAAAGGGAGAAGATCTGAAAAGGCCTTCGGGGGAAGAGGGGGAAAGGAGCTCAACAGGGAAAGGTGGGAGAAGATCCTAGGGAGGAAAAGGGAGAAGATCTCGAGGGAAAGGGGGAAAGGATCTCAACCAAGGAAAAAGATCTTGGGGAGGACAAGGGAGAAGATCTCGGGGGGGGAAAGGCCTTAGGGGGGAAAGGGGGGAAAGGATCTCAACAGCGAAAGGGGGCAAAGGATCTTAGGGAGGGAAAGGGAGAAGATCTTGGGGGGGAAAACGCCTTAGGGGGGAAAGGGCGGGAAAGGATCTCAACAAGGAAAGGGGGGGCAAAGATCTTAGGAAGGAAAAGGGGGAAAATCGCGGGGGGAAAAACGGCCTTAGGGGGGAAAGGAGGGAAAGGATCTCAACAGGGAGAGAGGGGAAAACATCGTAGGGAGGAAAAGGGAAAAACTCGGAGGGAGAAAGGGCCTTAGGGGGGAAAGGGGGAAAGGATCTCAACAGGGAAAGGTGGCAAAAGATCTTAGGGAGGAAAAGGGAGAAGATCTCAGGGGGGGAAAGGCCTTAGGGGGGAAAGGATCTGAGCAGGGAAAGGAAGGGAAAGATCTTAGGGAGGAAAGGGAGAAGATCTGGGGGCAAAGGCCTTAGGGGGGAAAGGGGAGAAATGATCTCAACAGGGAAAGGGGTGGAAAAGATCTTAGGGAGGAAAGGGGGAAGATCTGGGGGAAAAAAGGTCAACAGGGAAAGACCGACGACACGTTAATTATTTTCCATCAGGCAGTAATGTTTATAATCCAAATGCAGGAAACAAAAATATTAGATTTCATATAACAGGTGAAGACAACACATATATTGATTTATCTTCTATTCGTTTATTTGCTAATCTTCAAAACACCGACGGAACACGAAGTCATTTTTTACGACCGTTAGGTAATTTATCATCCTTCTTCAGTCGTTATAGATGCACTGTAGGCGGGCAACAAGTTCAAGATATTATTGAATACAATAGGCACTGTGAATTGTATAATTCCTTTAAAAGTCAAGATGCTAGAGATATGGACGATTTAGAAAGTAGCGCTAATCCTCGCTGGGATGATGACTGGCGACACACATATGCTACTGGATTAGCAGAATTTATTGATGCTAATAATGAACGAGGAACTACTGGAACAGCACCAGATGGTGCGTTAGTCGCCGCGGGAGATCATAATAATTGGGGCGATTTAACAGCACGATATACCCGCCATTCAGTTGCAGGAATACCCGGCGCTAATGGTTATATGAGATTAGGACATAAACCGGTATGTGGACTGTTAGAAAGCAATTATTATTTACCTTTACGATATGCTCCGCTTGGACTGGAATTTACAATTGTATCGGATGAGCACGTACCAGTAATTACACCATTTGCTACTCGTGATGCAGCGGGGGATTTAATCAACAACACATATACTGACAAATACGGCTACTATTTCACAACCGGCGATACTTCAACGCAGTGGGAATTGAATAACGTAATTATAAGAGCCGAGGTAATTCAATTAGACAATACGGTCAATAATAACATAGTGAAACATTTGTTAGAGGGTCAAAGTTTGAAATTAGTTTTTCCAATGTGTCACACTATGACACAATCATTCAACGCGGCAGGAAATGAAATTAATATGAATATTGTTAAATCCGCTTCTAAATTGAATGGTTGTTTCATTACACTATATCGCCCACCAAGAGCAGGAACTGACCCACAAAATACTGATTATTACAGACAAGACAACTACATTTACAAGCGATGGAATTATTTTTACAATCCGATGATTAATTCTCGTATTTTTGATGGTCCTGATCCAGATGGAGCTGATCGCGCGACATACCAAGGAAAGGGCTTTCAAAAATTCAGATTTAAACTTAACGTGGCAATTACAAATTAATAATAAAAAATATCCAGAGTTTGAATGTCAATCAATGGCAGAAACTGCATATTATTTAAGACGAACATTACACTATTTGAACCCTGACCAAGATGCCTTTAGCATTTCATATAAACGCTACAGAAACGACAAATTCGTTATTGGGATTTCGTTCGAGAAAATGGCAGACACTAATTTTACTGGACAGAATACAAAGATGGGTGGTCTGTTAGTATTCAAACTGAAAGGAAGTAATAGAGCACTAACAACTGATGAAGATGTGCGCGAGGTGTTTGTGCATATGATTTCGGAGTCTGTTCTGGAATTACGCGAATCCGGAAGTCTGCTCTATGATTAAAATTAAAATCTATGATAAATATATAATGTATAAATTCCACAAAATAAATAATAAGAAAAATAAAGGTAAAGTATTTTTACAATCCTCACAAATTAAGTATAGTCCATTTGATCTAAAAGATACAGAGTATCTAAAACACCTACATGAACAAATGAAACTAAGAAATTCACAAGAAGCATCAGTAGCATTAAGGAAAAAGATTGACGAAGGAAACAAGACTATGTAAATGAGCTGGATAGAATGATGGGCGAATTATATCGTCCTAACTTACCACACGCAACAAAAGAACATTTAAATAAATGGTATGAAGATACAAAAAAGTTAATATTTACTTAAAATATATTGATATAGATTAATAATAGGTTTCACAAAAATATTATTAACAATTAAATCTTATTATTAATAACATTTTTCACAAAATATCAATATAATATTTTCTAATTAATATTATATCAATATGACAACAACCCAAAGTTTAGAATTAATAAATCCATATGCAAAATTTGGATTGAAACGACGACCTACTTATGAAGAAATCGCTAATTTAATAGGCGAAAATGATTTAATAACGGGAAAACTACCTAACCGAGATGCTACCTTTTTTAAAGCAAGTCCCCAGGGTAGTTTTTTTGATGGAAGCGACCATTTAGAATTATTGAAAGACCAAGAGATGAGAATATTAGACAGACAAATGAGAGAGGCAATGATGAAACAAGAAGCACGCAGAAACGGGCATACTTATGCAGTTCACAAAATGAATGCAGAAACACCAGTCCAAGCAAACGACCAAGCAATAGCAGACGAATATGATTTTTCAACACCACAACAAACGACAAGACAACACGAGGCAATGGTAGATACACAATTACAAGATATAGCAACTGCAACAAAGCGGAAAGCGGAAGAAGTAGGCAGAGCGATGGCATCAAATTTAAGAGAGATGGGCGGGACACTATTTCATTCAATGGTGACAAACAAACAATCAGCACCAACAGAACCACGTCAAGCGCCAGCAGGTGGAGCAGTAGCAGACGACCAGCAAACAATGCACGTAGAAGATGTTGAACAATCATCTCAAGCAGTAGATGACAATTTTGACGCGACACCAGTTCAACAAGCAACAGGAGCATCAAGTTCAACAACCCAACAACCACCACCATTGCCAATGACGCCATTGTTTAAAACAACAATAGATAATACTATTAGTCCCGCTTACTGGAAAGACAACCCTAATTTAACAGTAAATGATATTAAATTTCAGTTTTATTTAAGAGGAATTCAAGTGCCAGAAGAAAGCGAAATACAAGAAGAATTGAAACAAAAAGGAAGAGGCAAGGCGAGAACATACAAAGAATATTTAGTGGATATGATTTTAGACACTATTGATAACGGCGGTTGGATAGCAAATTTAAGCAAAGGTAGAATAGAAGAACTCAAGGCAAGTTTTAAGGGTAAAGGTAAGAAATAAAAATATAAATAATAATAATGATAATATTAACTAAAAATATACTGAAAAGAAAGAAGCAGAAGTTCAATGATAATTATGATCACGACGACAGTTTTTCAATACATAACCTAACAAAACCAAACACACCAACAACAATACAACCACCGAAAATGATGAAAAAAGGCATACCGAGAGAATTTATTGACATTGCAACCAATACAGATACAATCGCCACAGAAACCAGAGAGACACAAGAAAAGTTATATAATGATGCAAATCAACAATTAAATATGACATTTGAAGCGTTTAAGGTAAAGGAAAACCAAGACAATATGTTTAAAATAATGCTTAAAAACTTTTGGCACAACACATACAAAAGACATGAACCAACAAGAACGCAAGCAACACAAACACTGAAAAACCAACGCGACACAATGGTGTCAGCCTTTACTAAAATGCTCGACAACAACAAACCACCAGAACCACCGCCAAAGAAACCACCAGACGAGGAGGACAGCGACGAAGAAGAAAAAAGATTCAAACTGACAAAAATGATACAAATAATGCTACACAACGGCGCTACAGTAGCAGATGTAATATTAAACTTATCACATAGCGCAATTGCAACAACAATAAATATCGCAGATTTAGTTAATCAAATAACAGCAGGAAATGCACAAAGTAGCAGTAGCAATTCATCAAATGAAGCTATTAGTGTTCATAGTTCGCCACCTATTACTGTTCATAGTTCTTCATCCGAAAGTCCAACAGAAATACCAGCACCAACTGAAGACGAAGAAGAAGAAGACGGAGAAGAAAAACAAAAATATAATTTTGAAAAATTAAAATCTAAATAATATTATATATAATGGGTTCAAGTAAATCAAAACCAGTAGAAATTGATGATGAAGAGGCTATTAAAGTAATAAAAGATATAGATGTAAATACGATAAGTGAAATGTCAAGAATTGATATTCTACAAATAAATTCATTGAAAGCAATAATAAATAAATTAGAAAAAGTTAATGAATGTAAAAAAGATAAAACATATTATAAATTTCCTGCCTTAAATTTATGTAGCTATTCTTTATTTTAAATTGATAATATTAACATACATTAATATTATTAATTACTATCATAATCTGTCATTTCACTTTCGGGTAATTTTGTTGAGGCGTTGCTACACATATCATCTATTAAATCTTCTTCATCAACAAAATTATTTTGAAATCTTAATAATTCCTCGTCTGTTGGTCGTCTTTTTAACACTTTATAAAGTTTATGTATCCAAGAATTAGTATGAAAATTGTAGTTACCTCTACGATAAAATCCACCACATCTACATAGTTTCATTAGCATATTATTATATTATATTAAATTAGAATATATTTATTCATCATTTGTAATTTGAAATGCCTGTTCAAAACGGAGAAAAAACATGTCATTCACATTCTTAGCATTCATATTCACGTAGAAGAAACTATAAGGTGCGTCATTCACTGCTTGATGATACATATCTAATAATTGCTGTTTGTCAACAATGGCGCTATTTTCTTCAATAAAACTCATTAATTCACTGGCATTTTTCAACCTAAAAATATATACTGAACTGGCATTTAAACGAATGATAGGCGCCAACACATTATATTTCTGTGTTGAACAAATTACGCTTACTGCATCGTGCCTACCTCTTGTAAATAATCCATGTAATAATTTACTATATCTAACAAATTTAGGATCGTCGGCATGATCGTCTATAACGATTAATATTGAATGTAGTTTCTTTATCTTTTTAGATTTCATATAATTAATTATTTTCTTCTGTCTTTCAATTACATTTTCTAAATCACTTGGATTATAATTATCAAAGTAAATTTGTTCTTTTTCATCATCCACGTGCAATTCATCCCTGATATATTTTTTAACTTCTGTAAAGGTTGGGTCATTATGAACACTGGGGGAAAATATAAATATTCTTGCAAATGAATTTCTATAAACATTTAAGATAAGGTTCTGAACCAAGACTGTTTTGCCACCTGTCGAACTCGCAACTATAATACTTCTAAATGGTAATTTTGGCACGTGCTCATATTTAGATTGTTTGAATTCATATTCAGTTATGTTTATTGGCTTTATTATTGGAACATCTGACACAATAAAAAAATATTAAAGTTATTTAGAAAATATTTTATATTGATTATTTTATATGAATAGAAGCTATTCAGATTGTATTGATAAAATAGATGAAGTAGAGAATATAGAACAAGTTGTTATAACTGATAATAGATGTAAAAAAATATGTTATTTTATTTTAGAATTAATTAAGTTTGTGATACAATATATCAAAAATAAAAATGTAAATATTAATATAAATGGGAAGAAAGAAAAAGAATAAGACTGAACCAGTTGTTTCTTCAACTGATGAAGAAAAAGAAGAAGTTGTTAAAGAAACATCAGTTATTGAGTTTGCTTGTCCGATGTGTAAAAAGATCTTAGAAATGAAAAATGAATTAGAAATAAAAAATAATAAAAATTGCAAATGCTCGTGTATACCAACAAGTTTCAAATTGAGTAAAAACGATAAACGAATAAATATCGATAAAACTAAAGACAGTATCAATTTAGAAACAGATGTTCATAATATAACTGTTAAATGGGGTCGGCAAGCATCACCATCCGATAGTGGCGATAAGGAAACTCAGGAAACTGTTAAACAAATGATGAAAAATTAGTATTTAAAGAGTAGATTTAACATAATTTAAACATTTAGTTTTAAAAGTTTATTTTATATTATAATATATATATATGTTTACATGGATGAAGGATTAGAAAAGATGGTTAAAAAACTGAACAAGGTTTTAGAACAGAATAAGAATATTTTAGAAATCTTACAAGAAATGGAAAAGAAGAAACCATTAACAAACAGTTATCAAAGTAAAGAAGTAGATAGAACCAATGGTGAATACAAAAATAAAAGAAATATTTATTTAAACAAACTTAATAACAAAGAAATTAAAGAACCGAAGGCTTCAACTATGACATTTTATCAAATTGACTATGATGAAGATACAGGGGTTTATTCTTGATTGAAAACATTTTTCTCTGAAAATCCGTTTAAAGACATATTGGCATAACTAATATTATGAGTTCTACAGATGACGAAGAAGAAACAGGATACACAATGGTTTATCCTTGCAGTAAATGCGACGAAGCAAAGCCAAGAAAGGATTTTCACAAAATGTGTGATAGAATTAAAATGGAAGAGATATTTTACAAAACATGTAAGGAATGCAGAGACAAAGTAAAAGCAACAAAAGAGTTAAGGAAGGAACAGAAGAAACGAATACAACCCATGGAAATACATAGATTAAAGCCTTTGATACCATAGTTTTGCTATACTTACAACATGTAAGATCTTATATGTTGTAATTATAATTCGCTTGATTTAAAAGTTTCCCTGAAAAAGTGCTTAAAGAAATATTACCTTAATACATTAAGTAAAGTATGTGCGACATTAATAATCTACCATTGGAAATTAGATTGAAAATTATGTCATATCACTGTTATGATATATGTCCTTACAGGTTTAATGATATTCTTAAAAACCATTTTCCAACTTGGGAAAGAGCAAAAAGAAACCCATTCTGGGCAATGACTTTAACGGAAGCATTGGATGATACCAAATCTGATTATGAAATATATTTAGAATTGAAAGCGTTCTATAATTATTCCTACATATATGATATTGAAAATAAATTTAAACAGCTCTGGTTCATTGATAGTATTGATGACAAAAGAAAACACTTGAGAATGGGTTATTACGATGCAATGAGAGCACTGTTGGAAATGATGCCATTCAGAACAGAGGCAGAATGGCATATCCGATTTTATCATATATTAAGCACGGAAGACTTCTATGACGAGGATGAAGAATTTAGTGATAATGAAAGCGCGGCTAGCTATTATTGAAATGAATGTTTCAGTTCTTGATTATACTATAGTTACAACATATAAGATCTTATATGTTGTAATTTTAGTTTAATTTTCCCGTATAAGCCGTGGGGGTGCTTTCCTACATAGGCCTTTCCCGATCCGCATTTTGCCATCCATATTTTACTGGGATTGTTTTCAAGATTTGGGTTAACGGTTTTAATTCTCCCTTTTCCATTGGTTAACCATTTTTCGGGGCGAACATAGGGTTCTTTTCTAGACTGTTCGTATTTGTTGGAACTGGGAAAGGGTCTCAAGTTGGATCAAGGGAGAAATTATTGAGATCTTGGGGTTGCGATCTTGGGAATGAAAAAATGTTGGTATGTAGCTTGGATTTTGTTGGTGGGATTTGTTGAGGTGGTATGTAGTTATGATTGTTGTTATTGAATGAGTGTAAGGGTGATGTTGAGATGGGGTAAGAAATGAAGAGGGGTGTGTGAATATGTGTTTTTTGGTGTTGGATTGGTTGGGTGATTGAATTTGAATGTTGAAAATGGGCTGTTTTAGTGGGTGTATTCAGAATGTGCCCAAAAGTGTGGGGGGGACCCTAGGACCGGATGGCAAAATGCGGACGGGAGAGGCCACCACTAACTAAAAGATGGGGGGGAAAGGATCTCAACAGGGAAAGGGTGGGAAAGATCTAAGGAAGGAAAAGGGAGAAGCTCTCAGGGGGGGAAAGGCCTTAGGCGGGAAAGGGTGGGAAGGATCTCAACAGGGAAAGGGGGGAACAATCTTAGGAAGGAAAAGGGAGAAGATCTGGAAAGACCTTAAAGGGAAGGGGGGAAAGGATCTCAAGGGGGCAAAGGATCTTAAGGAGGAATAGGGAGAAGATCTCAGCGGGGGGAAAGGCCTTAGGAAGGAAAGGAGGGAAAGGATCTCAACAGGGAAAGGGGGGGAAAGATCTCAGTGAGGAAAGGGAAAAGATCCCAGGCAGGGAAAAGGCCTTAGGGGGGAAAGGGGGAAAGGATCTCAACAGGGAAAGGGGGCAAAGGATCTTAGGGAGGAAAAGGGAGAAGATCTGAAAAGGCCTTAGGGGGAAAAGGGGGAAAGGAGCTCAACAGGGAAAGGTGGGAGAGGATCCTAGGGAGGAAAAGGGAGAAGATCTTGGGAAAGGATCTCAACCAAGGGAAAAGATCTTGGGGAGGACAAGGGAGAAGATCTCAGGGGGGGGGGAAGGCCTTAGGGGGGAAAGAGGGGAAAGGACCTCAACAGGGAAAGGGGGCAAAGGATCTTAGGGAGGAAAAGGGAGAAGATCTTGGGGAGGAAAACGCCTTAGGGGGGAAAGGGCGGGAAAGGATCTCAACAAGGAAAGGGGGGAAAAGATCTTAGGAAGGAAAAGGGGGAAGATCGCGGGGGGAAAAAAGGCCTTAGGGGGGAAAGGAGGGAAAGGATCTCAACAGGGAGAGGGGGGAAAACATCGCAGGGAGGAAAAGGGAAAAACTCAGAGGGAGAAAGGGCCTCAGGGGGGAAAGGGGGAATGGATCTCAACAGGGAAAGGTGGCAAACGATCTTAGGGCAGGAAAAGGGAGAAGATCTCAGGGGGGGAAAGGCCTTAGGGGGGAAAGGGGGGAAAGGATCTGAGCAGGGAAAGGGGGGGAAAGATCTTAGGGAGGAAAGGGGGAAGATCTGGGGGCAAAGGCCTTAGGGGGGAAAGGGGAGAAATGATCTCAACAGGGAAAGGGGTGGAAAAGATCTTAGGGAGGCAAGGGGGAAGATCTGGGGGAAAAGAGGCCAACAGGGAAAGGTGGGAAAGATCTAAGGAAGGAAAAGGGAGAAGCTCTCAGGGGGGGAAAGGCCTGAGGGGGAAAAGGGTGGGAAGGATCTCAACAGGGAAAGAAGGGAAACAATCTTAGGAAGGAAAGGGGGGGGGGGGAAGATCTTAGGGAGGAAAGGGAGAAGATCTGGGAGAAAAGGACTTAGGGGGGAAAGCCCAACAGGGAAAGGAGGGAAAAGATCTTAGGAAGGAAAAGGGAGAAGCTCTCAGGCGGGGGAAAGGCCTTGGGAGGGAAAGGGGGGAAAGGATCTCAACAGGGAAAGGGTGGGAAAGATCTTAGGGAGGAAAGGGGTGGGGGAAGATCTTAGGGAGGAAACGGAGAAGATCTGGGAGAAAAGGACTTAGGGGGGAAAGGGGAGAAGATCTTAGGGAGGAAAGGGAGAAGATCTGGGGGAAAAAAGGTCAACAGGGAAAGGGGGGAAAAGATCTTAGGAAGGAAAAGGGAGAAGATCTCAGGGGGGGAAAGGCCTTAGGGGGGAAAGGGGGGAAAGGATCTGAGCAGGGAAAGGGGCGGAAAAGATCTTAGGGAGGAAAGGGAGAAGATCTGGGGGCAAAGGCCTTAGGGGGGAAAGGGGAGAAATGATCTCAACAGGGAAAGGGGTGGAAAAGATCTTAGGGAGGAAAGGGAGAAGATCTGGGGGAAAAAAGGTCAACAGGGAAAGGGGGGAAAAGATCTTAGGAAGGAAAAGGGAGAAGCTCTCAGGGGGTGGGAAAGGCCTTAGGGGGGAAAGGGGGAAAAGGATCTCAGCAGGGAAAGGGGGGGGGGGGGAAAGATCTTAGGGAGGAAAGGGGGAAGATCTCGGGACAAAGGCCTTAGGGAAAAAAGGGGAGAAATGATCTCAACAGGGAAAGGGGTGGAAAAGATCTTAGGGAGGAAAGGGAGAAGATCTGGGGGACGAAAAGCCAACAGGGAAAGGGGGGAAAGATCTAAGGAAGGAAAAGGGAGAAGCTCTCAGGGAAAGGGTGGGAAGGATCTCAACAGGGAAAGGGGGGAAGGAAAAGGGAGAAGATCTGGAAAGGCCTTAAAGGGAAGGGGGGAAAGGATCTCAACGGGGAAAGGGGGCAAAGGATCTTAAGGAGGAATAGGGAGAAGATCTCAGCGCGGGGAAATGCCTTAGGAAGGAAAGGAGGGGAAGGATCTCAACAGGGAAAGGGCGGGAAACATCTCAGTGAGGAAAGGGAAAAGATCCCAGGCAGGGAAAAGGCCTTAGGGGGGAAAGGGGGAAAGGATCTCAACAGGGAAAGGGGGCAAAGGATCTTCGGGAGGAAAAGGGAGAAGATCTGAAAAGGCCTTAGGGGGAAAAGGGGGAAAGGAGCTCAACAGGGAAAGGTGGGAGAAGATCCTAGGGAGGAAAAGGGAGAAGATCTTGGGGGGAAAGGGGGAAAGGATCTCAACCAAGGGAAAAGATCTTGGGGAGGACAAGGGAGAAGATCTCAGGGGGGGAAAAAGGATCTCAACAGGGAAAGGGGGCAAAGGATCTTAGGGAGGAAAAGGGGGAAGATCTTGGGGGGGAAAACGCCTTAGGGGGGAAAGGGCGGGAAAGGATCTCAACAAGGAAAGGGGGAAAAGATCTTAGGAAGGAAAAGGGGGAAGATCGCGGGGGGAAAAAAGGCCTTAGGGGGGAAAGGAGGGAAAGGATCTCAACAGGGAGAGGGGGAAAACATCGTAGGGAGGAAAAGGGAAAAACTCAGAGGGAGAAAGGGCCTTAGGGGGAAAGGGGGACTGGATCTCAACAGGGAAAGGTGGCAAAGGATCTTAGGGAGGAAAAGGGAGAAGATCTCAGGGGGGGAAAGGCCTTAGGGGGGAAAGGGGGGAAAGGATCTGAGCAGGGAAAGGGGCGGAAAAGATCTTAGGGAGGAAAGGGAGAAGATCTGGGGGCAAAGGCCTTAGGGGGGAAAGGGGAGAAATGATCTCAACAGGGAAAGGGGTGGAAAAGATCTTAGAGAGGAAAGGGAGAAGATCTGGGGGAAACAAGGCCAACAGGGAAAGGGGGGAAAGATCTAAGGAAGGAAAAGGGAGAAGCTCTCAGGGGGGGAAAGGCCTGAGGGGGGAAAGGGTGGGAAGGATCTCAACAGGGAAAGGGGGGAAACAATCTTAGGAAGGAAAAGGGAGAAGATCTGGAAAGGCCTTAAAGGGAAGGGGGGAAAGGATCTCAACAGGGAAAGGGGGCAAAGGATCTTAAGGAGGAACAGGGAGAAGATCTCAGCGGGGGGAAAGGCCGTAGGGGGGAAAGGGGGGAAAGGATCTCAACATGGAGAGGGGGGGGAAGATCTCAGGGAGGAAAGGGAAAAGATCCCAGGGAGGAAAAGGCCGTAGGGGGGAAAGTGGGGGAAAGGGAGGAAAAGGGAGAAGATCTCAGGGGGGAAAAGGCCTTAGGGGGGAAAGGGGGGAAAGGATCTCAACAGGGAGAGGGGGGAAAACATCTTAGGGAGGAAAAGGGAAAAATCAGAGGAAGACAAGGCCTTAGGGCGGAAAGGGGGAATGGATCTCAACAAAGAAAGGGGGGCAAAAATCTCAGAGGGGAAGGGGGCAAGGGGACAATTCCAAAGGGACGCAAATAAGAAAGCAGGCCTGTAATGTCGGCGGCCTGAGCCGGAGGCGTTAAAATCGTGACTAACGCCCTTTCATCGTTCTTTTTTACTCTTGTCGGTTTGCAAGGTTTTGGAAGCAAGCACAATTCAGGCGCGGGGTTATTTCACAATCCCACGTCTTTTTTAGCTGCAGGGAGCCATGCTTGAAGCTTGGCCAGCTGATTTCAACAATGAGTCAGCTTAAATCACATTAAAAGGAGTTCGAGGTAATTTTCAGATGCACGCGACAAGTGCCTCATCAAGTCACTCTCTGGGCTCTTCTCGGAGATGTCAAAGCCAGGCAGCTCGTAGTTCCTGTGCAAAGAAGCGAGCTTCAGAGAAATCATAAGACACAAAGAATGAACAAACAGTGCATGATAACTCAATAATCATGGATGGTCTTCTTGGGCGAAACATCTGCATCAAATCAGTCCGCCATCTGGCGGCGTGGGGGACTCTTCCAGCTAACAGCTTCTTGGGCGAGCCGTGCGTGGGGATTTGCCGGGGTCGGTCGCTGTGAACCTAGCAACAGGCAAAGGGCGTTCGAATGGCCCCAAGCCCAAGCCTGCTGAGGATTCGGTCTCCATCTTAAAACACAAGCACGCTGGCTTACCCTTCTCCCCAATGTACGAATATGTAGGAGGGAGCCCTCCATACCGCGTGTTGACTTGGCCACCTTCTCTATGAAGAATGTTGGCGGCCTCCAGAGGCTTCCTGCGATCTGAGATACTGCTCGTTTCCTGCCGCGCCTCTCAAACTTCTCCTCACTCAGCACATAAAGCTCTCTGTCCACAGAATCCTGCAAGGCGCTCATGACAATCAAGCTATCTTGAAGGCCAGCAATGCTTTACATAGACTCAAAGTAGGAAAGGCGTTTGCTCAGATGCATACGCAAAGCCTGCGACACAGTTGACATGGCAACCATGGATACATTGCACACGCAGCCCACATTGCCCATTAAATGGCCTGCTGAATGACATAGCTGCTGTCCTCAGTTTGCATTGAAGCAGCACCTGTCTCACACAAGAAGTGTCAATTTAATGTCACATCCACAATATCCCACGAGAAGGCAGCGATGCATGATTGCCCACTGCCTTGTTGTGTGAAAGCAATTATAATCTATATCACCGTCTTCCTTCCTTCAAAGCTCAGTTAGAAGCAGCATGAGCGTAAAACATTCGGGAACGGATAAGTTGAGACGGGAATAGAACATCGACTGCGAAAGGTTGAGCAGCATCCTAGCATCCCACCTGTCTGAGTTTAGCCATAGTTGAGCCTCCTTGTCTCAGTTCCGAACCTACACTATTCAATCCAAGTTGCCTCTCAACATGTCATGCCCGTCAGCACATTGTGGCATTCCCGAAAAACATATCTTGTTGACAACAAAACACCAAGACAACTTGAGATGTCCGACACAACCACCGACCATCAAAGCTGATGCCAAGGCTACCTCTCACCCCGACAAACAGTTGAGATTGTTGACTTCATCCAAGTCGCGTCAGTCACCACTGTCTTGGCCACACACTCTCCGTTGATGATCGTCTGCACCTGGCTCAGAGTAACGTTCCAGAGTCCAGTACTCATCTTGTGCCATGAAGAGCAATACAACATCACCTCTACGCGCGGCGGGTATAGAACAAGAATCTCAAGCATGTCTTGCCATGACTCATGACATTGTTGCCCTGTTGTGATGAGCTCAGTTCCTCTTCAGGACGTGTCCCAGCTCCATTGGACCTCCTCACCGCGGAGAGCTGGCCGAGCAAGACGACGGCCCATCTTGCGAACCAGCGTGCCGTGGCTCCTGGCTCTCGCAGCTCTCCTTTCCCTGACCAATTGCATGAACATCGCCCAAAGCGGAAAGACCGAGAGCTTTTCTTTCTGCCACTCTAAGGCAGTATTTCCGAATAAGGATGGCACAAGCCGGGGATCACAACTCAGGCATCAAATGGGCTCAGGAGATTTAAGTACCCCGGCTATGTTGTTGAGTATTGGGAGGCAATTGACAACGTCGCTTGTTGCAAGTGCAGTTGTTCTGTCGCTCGCCTCCGTGCCAGCCAAATCAGGGCTGGAGCATCCTTGCCCCCGAATTCAGCAATGGGGATGTGCCTAGTGCTGTGGCACACGACGCATCCCATTGATCCCTTGCCGCACAAAGGGTTCGACTGGTTAATGTTGAGGGACACCATTACTCCCAAGCCCGCCTTGCGCCTTGTGTGGGCTTCATCATCCTGTGAACAGAAACAAGCCATTAGGCAGCTAGCCTCATGATGGGCAGAAAGATGTCGCACATCTGCTGCTGCGAAAGCACACCGCCTTGCACCTTGCAGTGGCCAAGATTCATGAAGGGCTTGCTTCGGAAGCCTCCTTTACAGCGCTGTAAGACTTATGGTTGGTTTAAAATAGACCGGATCATCGGCTCAAATGGAAAACCCAGGTGACATGCTGTAGAAGCAAGGTTCGTCTGGCTCACTGCCGTTGGAGTGTTGGCATATTTCTGCTAAATCTGCATGCCTGCGACACGTCCCGGTCGTGGGCAGAGCCCCACATTGAAACCACTGAGCCTGAAGCCAACATGCCAACACCTGTTCTAGCTGATTCTAGTCTGCTTTGCTTCGTGCCAGGAAAAGGCGTCAAAGAAAGACACACACAAACAAACGAACGGCTGCGCGCAAAAAAAGAGAAAAAAAAACAAAAAAAAAAAAACGAAGAAACAAACAGAGAAACAAACAGAGAAAGAAACAAAGAAAGAAACAAAGGAAGAAAGGAAGGAAGGAAGAAAGAAAGAAAGAAAGAAAGACACAAAGAAACAACCAACCAACCAACCAAACAAACAAACAAACAAAGCAAACAAAGCAAACACGCAAACAAAGCAAGCAAAGCAAACAAACAAACAAACAAACAAGCAAACAAGCAAACAAGCAAACAAGCAAACAAGCAAACAAGCAAACGGACGGGCCGTTCGGTTTTTGGTGCTTAAAAACAAGCAGCCATAAACTGTAGAATCCTCCGATTCAAAGCGTTGTATAGTCCAAGGTTCAAACACCTTCCCTGCATGTTTGTGGGGGTGGGTAGTTGCTTAGAAACACGAATGAACGCCAGCTTTGTCGGTCTGGGAGGTCGCGCGAAGCTGATCAGTCAACGGCATGCAATTACACGATTCAGAGCAGGCTGACTGCTGCAGCCAATGAAGGAACACAATCAAGCTATAAAAACCCGCGCCCTTTGTGCGGAGTGGTAGGACCATAAGCCAAGCAATGAACTGCCAAGTCCAGCCTCACTTTTCACCACAACCGCGCCGCCAGGAAAAAGCCTGAAAGTCGATTGCTGGAAGAAACTGCATGCATTCTCCTCAACCATTGCTGTCAAATGCTGTCAGCTTCTAGGAGCTTCCGGAGGGAAAGCGACGGTCACTTGATGGACTCAAACTTGTAACGGGTCGTGAGGCAGTGCAAATGTCAAGCAGCAACTTCCCACCGTGCCTTCCACCAGGGTAGCATGCAAATCGCACCAATGCCGCAGCAAAATCCTGCGCGAGCAACAAGCTGCAACAGGCAAGGCCATGGATAGGGAGAAGGCTCTTGAGACCGGAACCTAGTGAGTAACTCCTGCCTGCAAATCTGCAGGTGTCTCGCCTGACACCTTCAAGGCACGGTAGCTAGAGAAGCCAGCCAGCGCTTGGCTGATAAACCTGAGCTTGATGTCTGTCAAATTTGACTCTCAACTGGAGATAACTGGAGTCACTCTTCGAATTCTCGCCTGACTAACCCATCAAACAATGCTCCCGTGGCCTATCCATCGGGACCATGGGCCCAAGCAAAGCCTGCATTTTTTTTGTAGACTCAAACACTTGCTAGTGTGCATCCGTGTCTCCCCAAGAGGGGTATGTACCCACTGTAAAACGGGCAAATCTGCTGTGCAAGAGATCAATAAGCAACAACATGTCGTTGCAACAAGCGATTCAGAGCTGAGAGCCGAGAGCCGAGAGCATCCAGGTCTTTTCTAGTTGAAATCAGCTGCGGGGAACACTGCACATGCGTTGAACGCTGTTTGATAGAATGGCCTATGCTTAAATTAAGTCCGGAAAATGGATGATACAAGCTCAGCTTAGGAAGTTACGCCACGTCGTTGCTCACTCCCGAAGGGGAGAAAACTTTGGGGTAGCCATGGTTCGGTCTTCTGAGCGTATGCTGTGACCAGGGAACCTCAGAAGTGTCGCGCGTACCATGCCGGACTCCACGAAGCAAAGGGCACGTGGTACAAACTGTGATCGCTACGTCTACGTCCACAATCTGCGCATGATTTGGATTGTTGGATGTGCATTGAGGATCAATCGAGCCAATTGCATGTATTTCCGTCTGCTGCGCTTTTTTGTAACACCTGAGGGAGCGTGGTGTACAAACAACTGCCTGCAACAGTTTGACACACCGAGCTCCAAAACCCCGAAGATTGGGATAAACGGTTCTCGTGCATAACGGCATCAGCATGTTCGAGATGAGGTTGCTAGAACCTTACGGCTCGTGAAAACACCACCAAAGATTTGCACTTCAATACATTAAATACATGGACTCGGAAAACAAAATGTTGACACATCCACCGCGTTGCGTTTTGCAACACACAAACAAACACACACACACACACACACACACACACACACACACACACACACACACACACACACACACACACACACACACACACACAACACACACACACAACACAACACAACACAACACAACACAACACAACACAACACAACACAACACAACACAACACGCATTTGCCCGGCAGCAAGTTGTGAGAAATGCGGAGGGCTTGATGTTTGTGCCAATCTGAGGGTGTGTCGCGAAATAGCAGGCTAGTTGCACGTTGGCTCTCCCTCGACCAAAAGAAAGCCCACATCTGGTTGCCTGTCAATATGGTGGACCTTTCCAATGATGAGGCTTTTTTTGGCCGAGCTCCCCTCAATCCTGGCGCCCCCTAGTTTCTGGAACTCATTTAGCACATCATGGCAACTGCTGAACACAACCTGCAACACAAAAGGACGCCAACCATTGGCCACTCCCCGGAACAAGCGAAACAAGATATGTGCCCGCATCCCAATGGTTGCCCCAACAGCCGATTTTACACACCGCTCCACTTCGATTTGAGCTTCCCACCCCAAGCCCTTCTGAGCCCAGGTGCAAGCCCCGGCTGTGCGGTAGCAGTTCGCTAAGCCGTTCCAGCCGGCTCTGCTCCAGCGCCCCCACTGCCACCTGCAAGGCACGTGGGTAGCTTCAGCAATTGCATTGGCACGGGGGGGCTGACTTCATGGCCGACTAAAAAGCTGCTAGTCAAGCTACTGGTGCACCATTACATTGGCATCAAAACAGAACACTCAACTGGGCTTGCAAAAGAATCTTTACTAAACACACTGAAACCATGGAGCCCACAAAGGCCAAACTTTTAGAAAATCATCTACGGCCTTGAGTCAACAGAAACAGAGGTCGTGCCTCGCCGGCGCTGAAGGGCATTCGAACCTCAGTTCGAAGAAGTATAGAGCCATGACTGGTGGCGGAGTATTCCTGGGTTGCATCTGCCTTAAACCGCACACCACTGCATCCTAAGGAAGGCCTTTGCAGTGCCATGACAATCACCATGGCCGAGCAGCTGCAATGGTCTTATCCATCTCCGGTGGGCTGTCCTGCCACAGGGGCAGGGCTTTTCCTCGACCACGGCAAAGACTGCTAAGTTGCGCACTCGGACAAGAATGCAGAACCACCGGCTGATTCACACAAAAAGTGAATGCAAGCAGCATGCAGAACGCAACATCCTCGGATCATGCAGCATCAGCAGCAAACAAAAAGCAGCTCAGTTCATGCCTTTTCATACCCTTCCCCGCAGGCTGCGTTTTAACTTGCAATTCTCAAGGCTCTACCTTGGCGTCCTGACAACGCAATAGCCTGGGGTTCCATCAGCATTGCCCCCGTTCATGCACAGCAAATATTAATCAAACGTGGAGGGCAATAAGCTCATCAAGGGCCGCGCCTCTGGCAAGCCCAGCACACAGGCTTGACCGCCCAGCTCGAACTCGGGGGCACCCTGGACAAACACACACACATGCACACGCACAGATCCAAGTTGGATGATGACAATCCCAAGGTAAGCAAGCCATGGGAAGTCTACAGAAATGGCCTTGGCCAATTCAGCCCAAGCAATGCCAACAGGGTCTGAAGGTGTCGTGTGCACAAACCAACCAACCAACCAACCAACCAACCAACCAACCAACCAACCAACCAACCAACCAACCAACCAACCAACCAACCAACCAAAGCAAACAAACAAACAAACAAACAAACAAACACACATCGCACCAAACATGCAAGAAATGAGTGGTAAGACGTGCACTGCATGAGACTCTCGAAGGCGCCATGGCAAGATTCTGCAATGAGGATCTGCTGGAGTTGTTTTGGTGCTAAGATCGGTCGATCTACATCCGACTTAGGCTTGATTTGTTGCGATAGCTTACCAAAGCCGGACTGTCAGCTGTCAGGGTCGGGCAGTCCTCTGGCAGCAACACCAGCTTCTCCGCTTCCCCAGCAACGCCCGGCTCCCTGGGCAGTGTCCAGTTTGTATCTCTCTCGGCGGATCAGGCGATGTCTCCCTCCAGCCAAGGCCCACAACAAGACCTCGTTTGAGGAAATCCCGTTTTTCAGCCTCGCTTTTGGGCCCTTGATAACTCGCATCCATGCCCGTATCTATGCCCCCGTCCTGGACGCTCTCATGCTCTCCAGAGCCATGAGGAAGGCGCGCTGCACGTTCCAATGTGTCCGGAGCCTGGGAAAATGCTGTAGGAGCCACCGGAATGTGTGCTTTCAAGCAGAAGCTTTGGCAGGCCAACCCGTCCAGGTGTTCTTGGCGACATTGTGTAACCTTGTTGAAGTCTATCTGTGAAAAGCAGTTGTCTCTGGCTGTGCTCTGACATGCGTTGGGGCTGTGTCAAACACAAACAAGTTTGTGCGAATACTGTACATCACATAACTGATACATTGTACACATACGTACATATGCATTAAGGTAAAAGCACGTGCAACAATTGTGTATGTGTATACTGTAGTAACTGTAGCAACTGTAGCAACTGTAGTAACTGTAGTAACTGTAGTATGTGTGCATGCATTACAACCTGGTATCATTCATATCTGCTTTGGTAGACTCGTATGTACACAAGCATTTTGGCCATGGACTGAATTGAACATACTTCGAGGACGACCACATGTCGGACCCTTGAGGTGTATGTCTACCAACATCACCAGCCATGCTTGCCTTCCCATCGAAGATAAACATGAAGGCATGTTGGGCAATGCTGGATTTTACCAAATGTCGGATTTACCAAATGTTGAAGGCACAAAATTCACCATCAACCAACTGCGAGGCGCTCTGCGTAGAAGGTCAAGGTGAAGTCCCGAGCCGCGGAGTCCAACAAGGAGCTCTGCGCGCGCACCGCCACAGCACGTCGTACCCCACGATCCTCGGGGACAGTCTGTCATAATCAATTCCTGGTATATCTCAGTGGCCTGCCCAAAGCCGTGGCCTCACCTATTTCCGGTTGGTGCTGTCCCGAACTAACCTGCATCTACTCAGGTGGAGATTGGAGGGCCTCAACTGGAGATTGGGAAGCAGGGCCTCCTATTGAAATCCATTTGACATCGGCTAGCAAAAGAAGCACCAACTCGCGCTGAGGAGCCAAACACGTCAGTGCCAGCGCCTGGCAAACAGGACCAACACTGCCACCCTTCATGGAGAAGCTTGCCCAACCCCAGTGACACTAGTCACGCCCACGAATATTTGCAGTCAGTTTGTCTCCCTTCAGTGGTCCGAATGTTTTCATGCTGAACATCTCGAAAGCTTCCTGTTGCAGCTGCTGCATTGCAGCTTGTCGATTTTCTAGATCCAACATTCTGCACCATCAAAGCACTCTGGTGCAAAGCAGCTTGGCGGTACTCGGATGGCCTAGGCTCTGAAAGTGCGGCCTGCATTTCAAGACATCCCACTTGATGGCGGCTCAGAGCTTAAAATGACTTATGCAAACAACTTGATTCGCCAGTGCGAGATCCGCCGAGCTTGTTGAGCTGTGACAGGCTGCAACGGTCGGCTGTTACTTCCCACTTGGCGAGGAATGCCGTTTAAAAAACTCGAACATGAAATGCTCGGGTTGCTTCTTCCTTTGGCTCGCCCGACCCCTCGGCCCCTCGGCCCCTCGGCCCCTCGGCCCCTCGGCCTCAGAGTGGCAGCTCAGCGCCACCAGCAGCTGAGGCGCCGAGCCCCCGCCAATCACCAGGTCTGCGAAAGCCTGGCGCCGCATGGCGCCAGACCCGTGGAGAAGCGAAGGAAGCGATAGGAGCAATGCAGCAACGCCGCCCTCTCTCTCTCTGTCTCTCTCTCTCGTTAAAATACGTTGGTACTTTACTGCAAGTGCAAGTGTTGTTTCTGTTGTCACAATGAAGTTGTTGTGGTTGGTCGAAGTAGTTGAGTAGTTCTGGTAGGTACAGGGGCATGTGGTAGTTCCAAATGAAGTTGTTGGACAGGTTGAATGTAGTGGTGATCTGGTCCAAGTTGTAGGTGATTCGGTGTACTCGTTGATGTAGCTGGCGTGTAGGTAGGTGGTGCTCGTCTTTGATTGAGATCATGTGGCTCACGTAGTCGCGGCAGAAGTTGATGAGTTGTCCAGCACTGACAAATCGTAGTAGAACTTCTGGTGGAATGTGTAGTTGGATGATGACCATCGAATTGGTGTACTGAGTTGTGAGGTGTAGTGATGTTAGGTTGTAGTAGTAGAAGTTGACTGCCTCTGAAAGACGTAGGTGAAGAGGTAGTGAGTCGTAGTGTGGCATCCGTAGGTCTGAAGGTAGGTCGTGAACTGGTAGGTTGTAGTTGAGCTCGGGGATGGGTGTAGTTTGTTGTTGACTTAGTAGTTGGAACTCCTCGAGCGTCAAAGCCATGTAGACCCTGAAGTAGTTCTGCTCCGGGTCGATCGCTGGAGTGTCAGGGATGTTGTTCTCAATTGTAGTGAGGTGTGCCAAGATGTCGTCGGGTCTGTAGAAAGGTGCCGGTGTGGGTAGTTGGTGATTGAAGTTGTAGTTGAGGGAGTTGTAGGCCTCAGGTGGTGGTGTGGCCAAAGTAGCCATGCTGCTGGAGTCGGTAGTGCCCTGCCGATCCGGTGGTGTGAAAACACGGTCCGGTGTAGTACTGCCAGCCTGTTGTTCGACGGGCAGAGTAGTCTCTGGCGCTGATGTAGTAACCTCCATCGGCATGACATCCAGCGTAGTCGCATCCATGGGCGTAGTTCCATGGTAGTTCGGCCTATCGAGATGCAGTGAAACGGGGCAGACAGTAGTGAGCCAATGTTAGCTCACAAAAGCACATGCGGGCATGTAGTAAAACACAAAACAACATGTAGTGTTGACTCAAGCCGCCAAAAGCCGCCAAAAGTGCAAGTGCAAATTACTGGTGGTTACAATTACTATTACTTGTAGTCACTGTTACTGTTACTGTTACTTACATGCAGGTAGTTACATATGGCCATATACAAACTGTTGTGGTTGATGTGCAACAGTTGTGAAACAGTTGTTGTTCGTAGTGCTAAACACGTATGCCAATGCTCTGTATGAGCCTCTGTAGTGTTTCTTTGCTAATGTATTTTGTGAACAAGTCTGAGCTGTTGTGTCGTGTGTTGATTTTGAGGATTCTGATGATGTCGTGCTTGATGAGGTCTTGTGTGTAGAGAAATTTAAGGTCGATGTGTTTTGCTCGTTTGCTAGTGCCTTGTCGTGTAGCAATGCTCTTGCCTGCTGTGGAGTCTGTGTGGATGCGTAGATTTAGCTTGCTGCAAATGTTGGTTTCAAGTAGGAAGTTTCTGAGGTGTAGTCCCTCATTAACTCCTGTGCAAATGGCGTAGAGTTCAGACTCTGCTGAGCTGAGTGCTATTGTAGCTTGTGTTCTGCTGCCAAATGCAACTGTTGTTCCTAAAAAGATGATGTTGAAACCTGAAGTTGATTTCCTGGTAGTAGGGCATCCTGCCCAGTCGGCATCGACATGAACGTCGAGATCCAGGATGTTGTTGGTGTTTGCTCTGAGTGTTGTTGTTGGTTCTATGGTGAATTTGTAGTGCTTGGTGCCGTGCAAGTAGCGTAGTAGATGTTTGACTCTCTTTTGTGAAAGTTCTGTAGGTGCTGTGAGGTCTCGTGCTAGTTCTTTTGTGGAGTATGCAATGTCTGGTCGTGTGTATGCTAACCATTGAAGTTTGCCAACAATCCTTCTGTACCTTTTGTGTTGTTCGTGGTCAAGTAGTGCTTCATCTTCTATTGTTGGTTTGTAGTGTGCAATTCCTGGAGTGTTCACTGAGTTGCAGTTGTTCATTCCAGACTCCTCGATCATGTTGTCGATGTAGGAGTCCTTTAGTCCCAGGTTGCAGTAGTTGCCAAAGTGGTCGATGTTTCTTCCAAGAAATTGTTGTGGTTTGCCAGGTTCGAGGTAGCCGATGTGCTTGAGTAGGACCTGCTTCTGGATGGCCTCGAAGGTGGAGTCGACAGTAGTCTTGTCACCAAGTACCAAGAGATCATCCACGTAGACCATGATGTAGCAGTCGCGAGTCGCGTTGGTGTAGACGTTAGGTTCTGACTTTAGCCTTACAAAGCTGAGTTTTTGTAGCACTTCAGCCAGGTAGTCCTGCCATGCTTTTGGTGAACTGCGTAGTCCATACATGGCTTTCTTTAGTCGCCAGATTTTGTCCTGTTGTGGACAAAGTTCTTTAGGTGGCCAAAGGTAGACGTCACGTTGTTTGCCGTCGTGGTCTTTTGCGATGGGTGCGTGTAGAAATGCTGTAGAGACGTCGCCTAGTCGCGCGATCCAGTTCGGTCGTGACATTTGTAGTGCGAGAAGTGTCCGGAGTGTCGTGAACATTGGTGTAGAGGCGTAGACGGAGTCTTCGTCCTCGATTTTCTCGGTGTAGCCTTTTGCGACGATTCGACTTCGCACTCCTGGTCCTTTCTTCCTGTGTACCCATCTAGTAGGTATCGCTTCTCTTATGACGTTGTCGTCGACGGTAGACGCATCTACTTCGTCGTAGACGTCATGTAGCTTCATTTGATTTGACTCGTGTTTCATTCCTTCCAGTAGTTGTGTTTCGTCGTAACCTTCGTTGTCGAAGATTATGGGTTGGTCTTCTGAGGTGTCGTCGTTTGTGTAGGGTGTGATGAATTTGCCGTTGGGAAGTGTCACTGCGTTAATTTTCTGTCGTAGTGGTGGTGGTTCTTTGGTTGCTTGCTCCGTTGATCTGATTGTAGTGTCCTTTGAGGTCTTCTGTGCTTTAGTGGGTTGCATTACTTCTTCCGGAGTTAAACGTCGTAGTGTTTGTCGAGGTGGTGCTGGTAGTGGTGGATGTTGTCGTCCGGTTGGTGAAGTAGCCATCGGACTATCCGGTAGTGGTCGTGAACTTGACGTCGATGTTGACGGAAGTCGTGGAGGTGGTGTGTGCGTTGTTGTTTTGTTGCGGGTTCCGCAACGATGTCGTCCGTAGCGTTCGTTTGTTGTCCGAAATCTTGCGTGGACCTTCTTTTATCTGACGGTGGTAGTTGCGCATCCAACAGTGTTGCGAACGATGGGTTGTAGGTGTTCCGTCGTGGTGCCCACGGTGTGCCGGAAACTTTGTTCAATAGTGCGAGGTCGTATTTGAAGTCCGGTTGTAGTCTCCGCACTGTTCGTACCTTTTGTACGCCTGATTCCGTTGCGACGTAGTTTTCTCCGGTTTCGGAAACTTTTCCGAGCCAGATGCATTTCTGCATCCGTAGGTCTGCTTTGGGAAGTTTCTTGTGTTGCGGTGGAAGGTAGAGTAGTGTCTCGCCAAATTCGCAGATTGCTCGCTCGTAGTTTCTTCCCCAGCGGCGTTCAAAGCTTGTGTAGCCGTCTGAGTGGATGACGTAGCGATTTACCGTCCATGCTGCATGTCGTACTATCCAAGGTAGTAGACAGTGCTTTGTGGACATCGTCATGCTGTAGTTGCTTTCAACCTGAGCTTTGACGACGCGGATTTGTCCGAGGAGTGTTCTATGTAGTCGCTCAACGCTTCCTTGACTGTTGCTGCTGTAGGACGGTGAATGTCGTACAGTCATTGAGCCGACTTTAGATGCTGTTGCTTGTAGTAGTGCATTGAGTGTGTCTTCGTTGTCGCTTTGTAGTATGCCGTGTGTTCTTCCGCATTCAAAGATGAATGCTTGTAGGTTGTTGATCATGTAGTTCATCATCGATGGTTTGTCCGGAACCAATACCGCCATGCACAGTTGTGTAGTAACATCAACTGAGTAACTGCCGTTAAGACTGGTATGGTCTTCGGATCTTGTTGTGATTTGATGTAGGCAAAATCCACTTGGATGATGGGTTGTCGTGATTGTTGTTTCTTGTAGTTGTCCTGGCGTCCTTTGCCTTGAACGCAAATTGGACACCAATTTCTGTATGGTAGGTGTGTCAAGTTGTGTTCTGCTATTTGTTGTGGAGTGGGCTGCTGAGGTTGTCGTAGTCCTATTGCTCTGTGTGCTTCATGATGCTCGTGTTTTTGTTCCTCATCGTGGCTCTCTTGGATGTACTCGTAGTCTTTCTTCACGGTGAACCTTGTTGTTCCTCTCCATTGAAATGGTAGTGCTACGTTGCCCATGATTGTCCAGTCATATTTGCGTTGTGAAACTTCTCCAAAGTTGTTGTGAGTGATTGTAGTTCTGTGAGGTTCAAGTGTGTTGATTGGTGGATGTCCTGGTCCATCTGTTGGAGTGAATAGGGTTGTTCTAAGTGTTGTGTGGTGTCTTATCCAGCGTTCACCTTGTCTTTCCCAGTAGTCTTGGTTGTCCTCCTGTGCTGTGAGTGGTCTGTGGATTGTCTCCTTTGGTTGTGCGGTGTCAAGATTGGTAGAAGGTGCTGCTTTAGGTCTCCATATCTTTTGTGGTGCTCGTAGTTGGATCTTTGATCTGGTTGGTGGTGCGTCCATTAGCCGTTGTGGTTGTGAGCTCTGCCTTGTTGGTGTTGTCTTTGGTGTTGCTCTGCGTGTAGGTGTTATCTTTCTTCTGAATCTGGTTTCTCCAGTCCAGTTGTCACCTTCTAGTCTTCGTTGTAGTTCTTGCTTGGAAAGTTGTGTTGGGTTCTCTTGTAGTTGTTCTTGCTCTTGCCCTTGTCTGTTGATGATGGTTAGTCGCCAATCATCTAGTTCTCCTTCAGGTATTGGGCAGCCGCTGTTGTGTGGTGCGAATAGTGCTTTGCGTGGTCGTTTGTGTACTCTGATGGCGTAGTCACCATCAAGTTTCCAGTAGTCACTGTTTCCACCAAGGATCTGTCGTAGTCCTTGGCCTGTGTGGGTGAGTGGTGCGATTTGTTCTTGTTGTTGTACTGCTTTCTCTGTAGGTTGAATCACAGCAATGGATTTTCCATTGTATGTAGTCATTGGGTAGATGTCGAATCCAGTAGGGATGTCGATCTTCTCTGCTCGTAGGTAGAAGTCCTGAGTGTCTTATGAGGTGCGCTTGTTGTTGTCCATGTGTGATGGTGCAGTGTCGTGGAGTGAAGTCAAGTCCATATCCTCTATCAAGCAGTCTTGATGCACTGAGGATTGGATACTTCACATCACAGACGTAGTAGGGTATCATGATCCTGAAGTTGCCCTGCTTGTAGGGAACGTACTTGATGCCGTAGACAGGAATCTTCTTGTTTGTAACCGTGTAGAGTTGTGGAACCGATTCTCCACAAGGTCGTAGCGGTAGGTCTGGTGCGTAGTCCTTCGGGCAAACATGTGTAGATGCTCCTGAGTCGATCAACAGGTGGTGGTATGACTTGAAGTTGGAGTACATGATGTAGTGTGTGATAGTGTCCTCAATCTTCTTGTTCCTTTGTGGTTGTCTTGCTGCTGCTATGTCAAAGTGTAGCTGTGGGTTGTCTTCTTGTAGGAATTGTTGAAAGCTCTTGCTGCGGTCGTTCCATGATGTTGTGTGTGTTGTTCTCTTGCCAAGTAGTGATTTGGATTTATGCTTGTGTAGTCGCGAATTTGCTTGTCTGATGTGTCCAATGGTGAGGTGTGACTCGTTGATGCCTCCAATGTAGTTTGCTGTGTCCTCATAGCTGTTGTCATTCCAATCCCAGCTGTTGTCATAGTCGTAGTCGTTCCAGTTCTCCATGTAGTTCACCTCGCGTTGTCCTTCTTCTCCTTCGTAGTACCAGTCCCAGGTGTCGTTCACATCCTGAGGTAGTTCTTCATTGTTGTCATGATCTGCTTGTTCATTTTCTATTGGATGTAGTTCTTCTCCTTCTCCTATGTGCCATACTGGCACTCTGCAGTCTTGTGCCCAGTGGCCGGGCTTGCCACATCGATGGCATGTTGTGTAGCTGTTGTTTCCTTTCCCTTTTGATTTGCTGTAGTTTCCTTGGCCTTTGTGGCCTTTGCTTGATCCATATCCTTTGGATCCTGAGTAGCCTTTTCCTTTGCTCTTGTTGTATCCTCCTTTGTTGTAGTTTCCTTTGCTGCCTTTGTCGAATCCTTTGTAGTGGCCTTTGCTTCTGTACTTGCCTTTTCCTTTGTTTCCTTTGTAGTGTCCTTTGCCTCCATATTTGCCTTTGCCTTTGTAGTTTCTTCCTTTTCTCCAAATGTTGTCCACGTCCATTGGTGCTGTTCCACCATTGTAGTTTGTGCCAACTGCTGAGCTCGCTCTTGAGAATGCAGATATGGTTTTGTAGTAGTCCAGGATCACAACTCTGATCTCGTTGTAGTTCGTGATCTGTCCAGCGCGTAGTTGGAGATGTTGTTGAAGTGCTCCTTTAGTCTTGTTGAGTAGTATTGCAATCTTCACTCCATCTGGTAGTGCTGTGCCGTTGTCTTTCTCGTAGCGGTTGATGTCATACTCCCACTGTAGGAATTGTTCTTCAAATTGTGCTTCATTGAATGTAGGTTCCAGTAGTTTGGTGAGGTAGCCAACACTGCGTGTTCCTACTGGTAGGCTGAACCTGTTGTGCAAAAGCCGTAGTGTTTCACATCCATTGGCATTGTAGCGGTTTTGTCTGACCACTGTAGCTGCTGCACCTTGGCAGATGTTGATGAGGATGTAGTGTAGATCTCGTGAGAGGTCTACTGCTTTTGCTGCCTGTGTAGGGTCGCGTATGTGGGCTCTGATGTCTGCATCTTCAATTTGTCTTGTAGCTGCTTGTGCTAGTTGTAGCACCATGTCGAAGTCTCGGTCGATGAGTCCAAGGTATGCTTGTAGTTTGAACAGCCACTCTTCGTACTGTGAGTAGTCACCAGTGAAGAACGGTGGTGGCAGTTTGTATTTGTGTAGCCTTTGGACGTCTTCCTGCTCCTGCGTTGTTCCCGTAGTTGTGGCTCCTATTGTCTCCTCTGCTGTGGGCCCGTTGTCTGCTCCTGTAGTTGGTTGCGCTGATGCTGCTGCTGGTTCTCCTGACGTGTCGTAGTAGTTGGGCATGTGGTTGCCTGTGCGGTTGTAGTACCTACTGCTGTTACTGGAGCTCCCCTATGTTTAGGATCTCAGCTCCGCTACCACGTTAAAATACGTTGGTACTTTACTGCAAGTGCAAGTGTTGTTTCTGTTGTCACAAACACAAATGTAGTTAGCCAGCATGCACTCTTTGCTGGTAGACTCAAGGCCTGCAGTCAGGTAGTGTACATCATGCATGCACAAGTGACAAGTAGTGCAGCATGATATTTGACATCTCTCTCTCTCTCTCTAGCTCCTTACATTGCTGTACAGCCGGCATGCTACCTTTGCGGCAACGTCTTGTCTTGGCCGTTTGAGGCACCTGGCTGGACATTTTCGACAATGACTGCCACTACATTCCGCTCTTGCGCCGCTTGCCTCCGGTGTCACCGGGTGGGCAGCACCCCGACAATCTTCCAGGATGGAAGCCACCTGCAACCAGGCTGTTCACCCTGACGCTGCAATCGCATCGTTTATCTGCAAGGCAACGCGCACGTTCAACGTGACTTGCCACAACCAAAAAAAACAAAAACAAAAATCATAAAGTTTAGTGGGCGCCCATAGAATGCCAACCCCGGACATTCTTAGGAGACTGTAAGTACCTCTGCACATGGGATGCCAGCAACAACCATTGCTGCCCTCTCGGGCGCACAGTCCATGAGCTGTGCCGAAGTCTGCGGAAACTCAAGATTCAGCCTGTCGTGGCTCATACTACCAAGACCACCAACACGAAAGAAATGGATCTCGTATAGGTTGAGCCGCGCCCTGCCACAGGATGGCCTCCACACTGTGCTCGCTGCGCCGCAGCGCCGTGTGGCAAGAGATGTGCAGCACCGTGGGCGATGAGGCCCAGGCACCCTTGAGGCCTCGGATATACCAAGGCTTCACTCGGAAATGAGCTGCTCGCTCAAGTCAAGGAGTCATATAAGTCATATAAGTCATATCATATAAGTCATATAAGTCATATAAGTCATATAAGTCATATAAGTCATATAAGTCATATAAGTCATATAAGTCATATAAGTCATATAAGTCATATAAGTCACATAAGTCATATGCGCATCATGTCTTCTCATGACTTCAGCCTTCCTGTTGGATGATACGTTTAGGGTGAACGACATTGCAGTATATGTGACCCACATAGGCCAATCGTGTGAATTCAACACTCTGAACCATATCGAAGAATAATAGGCAATGTAGCTAAAGATGTATCGCGGTATGACGGAGCAACTACCGTGGGATCGTTGGTAATGAGTCATGAGCACTGCAGAAATAGCAAAGCCACACGCTACAACGTGTTAGACGAATAATATGCAAGCTCACTTTTACCTCATCACTCTTCAATGCAGAGCTGCTTAAACACACGCAATAAGCCTTGCCAAACCTGAATATCAAACAACCTGCAGTCGGTTGCCCATGTCCAACAACAATCCTACTAGGCAAAAGTGAGTGACATGGACGCATTGGCATGGCCATATTAATTGTTCCCATTTGCCTTTTGAGTGAAGGGCATGCGGCACAGTGGCGAACCAAGTTCTCGCGGGTGGCACAGGTGAGGCGCACAACCACACCCGCGGTACGGAGTCCTGTGCCACAAAGAGCAGCCCAAACCACTACAACTCAGGCATTTAGCCTGGATGGCTCACTCAAACATTTCACGCTCACCGGCTACCCACAGCTGCGTCTCTGCATGCTCTCCCCTAACACACATGCTGAGAGAACCCGAGGCAAACTCTCCAGTGCTAAAGGAGGTGTGGGCACCAACCAGCAACAACCAATTCCGCCACGCTGGACCAAACTGGCGCATGGAAACGAGCTTGACTGTCACACCGCCTGGCCTTCCAGCTCCCCTTCGATGCAAAGCGGGCTGTAGGTCAAAGGGCTCGCAAAGGCAAATTGAACCTCCAGGTTCTCACCTCGCAAGGAGTCAGGCTCAGGATGCTCACGCAAGAACTGCCCCATGAAAGCTGCTTGCGAGTGGTCGAGTCAAACAACCCGAACGAAAGCTCTGGCAAGTGGCGAGACAGGAAGACTTGGTCCACGTTGCGGCTCAAGTACACCACCTGACCATGCAAGTCACAATGAAACACTCTCTGGAGAGGCAACAACCAGCTCAGTGCAAACGAGCCCGTACACACACACACACACACACACGCACACACGCACGCACGCACGCACGCACGCACGCACGCACGCACGCACAACTGTTCAGTTCCTATCCAACTTCTACACTACCATTTCTCGTGCGCTGTTGACTGTCCCTGACCGCCCCCGTGGTTCAGATTGATGTGGTACACTCTAGGTCTGGGCGCACCCTGTAGCGCGTGTGATTCAGCAACTGTGTTTCTTGCCCTTCATGCCAGAGCGTGTCAACTCAAGTGCACAATTTGGGAACTCAAAAGTGTAAGCGTCGATTGCACAAGTTTAGTATTAGTCATTTCAAACATGACAAAGCTGTTCAAAGGCAGGTCTGAAGAAGAAGGAGCAGGGCTGATCCTCGCCTGAGAGACAAGTGTTTTACGAGTACTCGGTTTGCTCAGAGTACAAATTGCAGCGTCATGAAAGTTTGCAGGTAACACATCACACCCAGATAACTCATACCTCATAACTCATAACCGATAACCATAGCACCGTTAAAAGCACCAATAATGGTGGACTGACAGAAGCGCGCACACACAAACATGCATTGATTCAAATGCAAGGGTGGCATTGCTGCTCCAACCAGAGGCTCAAAGGAGGCTCATTGCTCTCCTAACCCTCAATTCGTGGCGCCTTCTTCTCTGGCAATCGTGTCACCAGGTAATCTCCAGGCCTGACCATGCGATGCCTATATACTTAGACTTTTTCGAGATCTGGAGGCACACCGCAGCTGACAAATCCGACTTGTTTGCGTGCATCCAAAAACAAACTCCAAGCAGGCGGGTCTGGGATCCCTTCACAGGAAAACCTCCGGATGCCTGCAACCGAGCGAAAATGTATTCACCTTCTGCAAAGCAAGATGCCTCAGCGGCTGCGGCACGATGCTGAAAGGCACCTGGTGACGTGCAGGTTTTCTTTGGGTATTATCAGACTCCAAATGATGACATGTCTGTGTGTGGTGGCAGAGTTCTGAGCAATACCCCCACAGTTTGATGAGGAAGGAAGCGCTTTGCAGATGTGTCCACTAACCGCATCTTGCACATCCCTCGGGACTGGCCCAACCGCCCAAGGGCTGAAGTTGCGCGCCTGAAACTTGCCCTTGGGCACAAAGTCCATATCTTCCTCAGTGACCTGCGAGGGTGTTTTCAAGCCCGGGGAAACTCCAGAAGCTTTTGCACATTGGGATATTCACATCCCCAAAACTGACCTGGAATAGAACTGTGAGGCCTTGTCACGGGCCCATCTCAGAGCGGAGAACGATATCGACGATATGCCCTGCATGGAAACGATACCAAAGGGCCTTGCCTTGTACACGAGGAACATGCCCGCCGTCTTCTCGTAGATCTTGAAGCCTCGCGCTCGCAGCACGTCGTACTCCGGGCCCTGCCACGCATGCTTGGGAATAACGATAGCAAAAAACTAAGCAGCAACATGGGAGCAGCTTATCGTGACACAACCAGCATGAAGGTCGACGCTGCAGACATATGCAGCATGGCCCTGCTTTTCTGTGCTTGTCACTGATCTATATACAGCTCTGTACAGCCAGCATGCCCCCTTAGTCGTGGGGGAATGTCTGCTGTAAGATGCTGGCAAACAATTACCCTTCGTGATGCCAACGTTGGCGCATGGAAGGGTCAAACATGAGATATAATTAAATGCAAGAAGGTTTGACGAGCTGCGAGGTTGACAATGGCCCAAGGAGTTTGTCAGTTTACAGGTCAGGCAGCCGATTACGTCGGCCACCATTCCCGAGATACAGGCTGATTTATGAAAGCCAGAGAGCCCCCACACAACACTGACTACCTCCAGCAGGTCCTCTAGCAATTGGCATGGGAACTGGTGTCCATGCCATCCATATGTTCACTCTAAAGCCAGGGCTTGAAATGGACCTTTGGCAATCAACACGCCATCGTGGCGAGAGTGAACACAAAAGCAAGCTCTGTCTCAAGCCATTGGAGCACCCAAACGGTTGGCACGCTTCAAGGCTGACAGCGAATTCAATTAGACCGATCGAGACCTCCTGCGGACATGCATGCGTGTGTCGAACTGAATGAACGTCCTTTCCACCGGCAAGTGGGAAGATCCAAGAGTAACAGCCCGCGCCAAGCTGCTGAGTTCGCTGAGACTATCGTCTTCCTATGCTGCTAGCCCTGGAGAAAAAACTTGCGCACACTGCCAGTAAGGCTGGCATATTTTGCAGAATCAAAGAACACGTTCAAAAGGGCCTGAAAGGGGAAGTGCCCTGTGACGAACAGCCCAACCCGATCGAAGTCACATGAGCACTCAAATGAGTCTTTGGCAGAAAATTATGTTACTGGTATGCCGGGGTCCACCACGCGGCCCTGTGACTTTCCTGAATTCAACCTCAAAACAACCCCGAGGTTCGCCCACACCCACCACTGTTTGGGGTTCATGTTGGCCCCACCAACACCTTTTAGGGTTTATGGTGGTCCTACCCACACTTGTTCAGAGGATTTATGTTGCCGCCACCGACACCGTTTTAGGGCTTCTGTGGGCCCCACCAACACCTTTTAGGGCTTTTGTTGGCCCCACCAGCACCGTTTAGGGTTTTTGTTGGGCCCACCAACACTGTTTTAGGGTTTACGCTGGCCCCACCAACACTGTTTTAGGGTTTATGTTGTGCTCAGGGCTTATGTTGGCCCCCAGACACCTTTTGGGTTTTTTTTGTCTTATTTAGGGCTCATGTTGGCCTCCTGACACCTTTTAGGGTTTATGCTGGGCCCACCAGGGTTTATGCTGGCCCCATCAACACTGTTTAGGGTTTGTGTTGGCCTCCAAACACCCTTCCTGCTAACAAGTTTTAGGGCTCATGTTGTCCTCCAAACACCTTTTAGGGTTTACCAACACTTTTAGGGTTTGATGACCTGCTTTAGGGTCAAACCTCAGGGTCCTGGCGAACAATTGATGCTGTGATGCAATTCTGCAGCCAGCTGACAAGGTTGTCCGTAGTACTCTGGGATGCCAGGTCGAGGGGTTGTGCTTCCTGGACTTCGGCCTGGATCTTCGGCATCTGCTGCGGCGACTGCTGCGGCAGCTGTAGTATCTGCGGCATTTGGCAGGGCACGGGCCGAGGGACATTGATTGCCATGATCGGCACCAGGTAAGGCATGGCGATGACTCTGACTGCCTCACACCGGAAATCCAAAACCAGTAGCACGAGTGCGGAACATGTCTGCAAAACAATGCTCCAATATGACACAGCCGAATGCCGCGTGCCTGTGCGCTGGTTGCAACGTTGGATTGATCGTAGGAAGCAACGTTGGATGCAAGGCATGGAGTGGCACCGCTGTTGGCCTTCTCTTCCATGGCACCGAAGCGATCCATTGCCCGCCCAAACTCCTCCAAATCGCGCAGCCCTTTTGGGAAAGAAGCTTCTCCCTCTCTCGGTCTCAGGCGCACGCACACACGCACACACACAGACGCAGTCGCTCCTCGCAGGTGAGCATGGCACCCAACTTCTTGTGCAGTCGCTGCCGCACCCGGCGCTTCAACGCTCGGTTGGGTGCCTCGGCGCTCGCCTCCGTGCAAGACGTGCCCATGCGGGGGAGGGGGGGCGGGGAGGGGGGGTGATGTCTGGGCCCATCCAAGATCATCAGGGCCTCACTTTGAACAAGCTTTGATGGAAATCGTCCCTGCTGGCCAACCATGCCCAGCCTTCTCTCCAACTAGTTGCAAGCACATCAAGCACCGAAGGACACCAGTCTTGACCTACGTAGTCGCAAACATGAACCTATGAGTCTGCGCTAGGCTCACAAGTCGGCACAAGTCGGCGCAAGTGTGTGTGTGTGTGTGTGTGGGTGTGTGTAAGTGTGTGTGGGTGTGTGTGTGTGTGTGCGCGTTTGTGTGCGTAGTGCTTGACGATCGCATCCCAATAAGGGCCCCGAGACGCGTGTGACACGTGTAAGCCGTGCAACCCGTGTGACTCGGACTCGCGCCTGGGCAGCCTGGTTCAAGATGGCATCCACAACGGCCTGGTTCACGGAGCTCTTCTTCGGTCTCCGCATCCGGAGGATCTGGCATACCTGCACACGGGACAAATGCTAACGTGCCAAATTGAGTCTGTGCCGGGCCTCCACCTCGGCAATCTGCAAGCACATGGCTTTGTCGGCTGCACAGGAAGCACCCACTCGGTCACAAATCGGATCCTTAAACCAGCGTCTGATCGGCAATGCAAGCGAACTCTGCGGGGATTCCAGAAACAGATTCGACCGGCCTCCGCACAGCATGTGGCGGCAACACAAAAAGGGTCAATGCCAGCTCGGCAAAGTTCGGCGCCGAGCTTAGCATACATTCCCTCTAGCTACTTCAGTTGTTGCCTTAGCCCATGTTGGCCCGACATCTCAACTACTGCGGCAGTGAATCAGGAAAGTTGCACAAACTCAAGTGGCAGTGCAAGTAGACAACGTGAGTTCCAAAACAAAACACGCTAAATAAAATCGACTCGGCGCCAATCTCAGCCATGCTCGCATCAGCTACCCAGAGAAACATTAAGGTCTTGCAGAGCTGCAGCGTTGCTGATACTTTGCACTGGACGGCAGGCGTTTGGCTTTCTTGCCAAAGGATAGACGGGAACCTGGGATTCAGAGCTGTTCTATACAGGCAATTCCATCCACTCAGTCAGCCCAAGAAAGACTTGTCCGTAGTCTACGTCTTCCTTTGCAGGTTGAGGAACATGCAAAACCGTTGCTGCAATGCCTCCCCATTCCTAAATCGCTAGCTCGCATAAATCATCCTTTGTTTATGGGTGCTGATGATGGAGTATCCCGGGTCGATATACGAAGCCCCTTCTGCACGCAGACATTGGCTGCAGATGCAGCTGGCGCAAGCTTGAAAAAAAGAACACCGGCAAGCGGAGAGTCTGCAAAGTGATGGGGCGTTGATCTTCTACGCACCCCACGACCCGATACCGTTACCTCAATGCATGAACTACTTGGCCCCTGTGTTGCCATCAATTTGTGACAACAGCAGCATGGGACAAACACAAACATGGAATTGCTCAAAGCCCCTCCACACCAAATTGCAGCTCGTCTGGTCGCCAAGGCTCCTGCTCCCAAACAGTCAATGCACGAACGAAGCGCTCATATCACCGAGCTGCCTCTCAAAACTTCCCAAACAAACATGGCGTGGAACTGGTGTGCACGCATGCGTCAATTGATTGCTTTCACCCAAGCCCGTGTGTAGAACGGATCTTTGGCAATCGCCGGTAGCATGCCGTTTTGGCATGGGAAAGGGAGTCGAAGCGCCCAATTGGTTGAGACACTTCAAGGCTGACAGCCAATTCACTTAAACTGATCGAGACCTCCTGTGGCGGACGTGCATACGCGTGTCGAACTGAATGAACGTCCTTTCCACCGGCAAGTGGGAAGATCCAAGTGTAGTAGCCCGTGCCCAGCCGCAGCCGCTGAACTCACTGCCGCTGTCAAGATCATCATCCTGACATACGATGCATAGTGCCAGTCGTGAGAAGAGGGAGCTCTACAAACGAATCGCATGAACAAACCAGCGCAAGCGCCAGCCAGCAGAACTCAGAGCTCAATCGTCCAAGAAAGAGAGAGCGCTCCAATCAACACTTCACACTGCGGACCAAAAACAATCTCAAACAGATCGTGTCTTCACCAACCGATGCAAAAAATAACTTGCAGCCAACTGCAGCCAGCTGGCAAGGTTATCCATGGTTGTCTCGGACGTCAGGTCCATGGGCTGGGCTTCCTTGGTCGCAAGCTGTTCCGCGGCACGCCGCACCAGCTTGGCTTCCTGAGCACTCAGGTGCAAGCAGGTGCAAATGCAATCATGGCCGGCGCCCATGAAACCTGGGCAGCAAACGACCAAGATCGGCCAAGCTTCTTCTGGGACAAACACTTCCTGTCTGGGCTGCTGCATCAGCATCTGCTGAATTGGCACCTGCATTGGCATCTGCTGCACTGGCAGCTGCTGCATAGGCACCTGCATTGGCATCTGCTGATACTGCATGGGCTGCATCGGTCTCAGCTGGCAATGAGGAAGCGTAGGAGATGCGTTCATCATCATTGGCACCATCAGAGGCACGGCGATGACGGCCTCACAGCTTGCACAGCTCAAGAAGCACGCAAAAGGGCTGCCAACCGGAAATCAAAATGTCCACAGTGCTATTTCAAAGGAGAGAGGAGACCGAAACCCACCGAAACAACCCTCCAGAATCCTGAAAGCCACGCGCCTGTGTGCAGGCTGGGGCATTGGTCGTAGCGCATGGCGCATTGGTCATAGCGCATGGCGCATTGGTCGCAGCGCATGGCACGACACCGCAGTTGGCGTTTTCTTCCATTGTCTTGAAGCTGTCCATAACCCGCCCAAACTCCTCCAGGCACACAAATCCGGCTCAGCAGCGCACCACAAAAAACAACGCACCACCTGCCTCCCCCCTCATCCCCAGCGCGGACCACCCCACTTCTCCTCACAGCTGAGCATGGCACCCAACTTCTTATGCAGCCGCTGTCGCACTCGTCGCTTCAGCGCACGGTTGGGCGCCTCGGCGCTCGCCTCACAAGACTTGGGATCAACTGGATTCGCAAGTCAACACAGAAAACTGACTCGCCCCTCATGTCGCTATGCCAATCTTTGACAGCAAGGAAGCCAATCCGACAATCCGAGAGAGTCGTCCAGAAATGTCACTAGAGTCATTAAGCTTTGAACAATGTGATCCAATGTGCCCCAACTCGGCCTGGGCAGCCTGCTGCAGGATGTCGTCCACAACGGCCTGGTCCACGGAGCACGTCTTGGGCATGGGGATCTGAAGGGAGAGACTCACCTGCGAAATGGAGGCCAACTGTCATGATCTTGATTGAGTCTTTCATGCTCGCTGAAATACCCTTGACCAGAGAGCTCCCTATTTTGAGACATGTAGTCTCCGCGTCAACCCCTGCCTCGACGGGAGCAGTCTGCAGGCACATGGCACATGGCTGAGAGGGCTGTCAGGGCAGCGCTCACTCGGTCTCGATTCTTGAACCAGCGTCTAATCAGCAGTAGAGGAGCACTTTGGGTGGATTCCAGCAACACAAGCCCGATTCAGTCAATCATTTCAACTACTGCAGCAGTAGTTGTACAAACTCAAGTGGCAGTGCAAGTAGACAACGTGAGTTCCAAAACAAAACACGCTAAATAAAATCGACTCGGCGCCAATCTCAGCCATGCTCGCATCAGCTACCCAGAGAAACATTAAGGTCTTCCAGAGCTGCAGCGTTGCTGATATTTTGCACTGGACGGCAGGCGTTTGGCTTTCTTGCCAAAGGATAGACGGGAACCTGGGATTCGGAGCTGTTCTGTACAGGCAATTCCGTCCACTCAGTCAGCCCAAGAAAAACTTGTCCGTAGCCCCCACACGTCTTCCTTTGCAGGTTGAGGAATTTGCAAAACCGTTGCTGCAATGCCTCCCCATTCCTAAATCGCTAGCTGGCATAAATCATCCTTTGTCCATGGGTGCTGATGATGGAGTATCCCGGGTCGATATACGAAGCCCCTTCTGCACGCAGACATTGGCTGCAGATGCAGCTGGCGCAAGCTTGAAACAAAGAACACCGGCAAGCGGAGAGTCTGCAAAGTGATGGGGTGTTGATCTTCTACGCACCCCACGACCCGATACCGTTACCTCAATGCATGAACTACTTGGCCCCTGTGTTGCCATCAATTTGTGACAACAGCAGCATGGGACAAACACAAACATGGAATTGCTCAAAGCCCCTCCACACCAAATTGCAGCTCGTCTGGTCGCCAAGGCTCCTGCTCCCAAACAGTCAATGCACGAACGAAGCGCTCATATCACCGAGCTGCCTCTCAAAACTTCCCAAACAACATGGCGTGGAACTGGTGTGCACGCATGCGTCAATTGATTGCTTTCACCAAAGCCCGTGTGTAGAACGGATCTTTGGCAATCGCCGGTAGCATGCCGTTTTGGCATGGGAAAGGGAGTCGAAGCGCCCAATTGGTTGAGACACTTCAAGGCTGACAGCCGATTCACTTAAACTGATCGAGACCTCCTGTGGCGGACGTGCATACGCGTGTCGAACTGAATGAACGTCCTTTCCACCGGCAAGTGGGAAGATCCAAGTGTAGTAGCCCGTGCCCAGCCGCAGCAGCTGAACTCACTGCCGCTGTCAAGATCATCATCCTGACATACGATGCATATGGTGCCAGTCGTGAGAAGAGGGAGCTCTACAAACGAATCGCATGAACAAACCAGCGCAAGCGCCAGCCAGCAGAACTCAGAGCTCAATCGTCCAAGAAAGAGAGAGCGCTCCAATCAACACTTCACACTGCGGACCAAAAACAATCTCAAACAGATCGTGTCTTCACCAACCGACGCAAAAAATAACTTGCAGCCAACTGCAGCCAGCTGGCAAGGTTATCCATGGTTGTCTCGGACGTCAGGTCCATGGGCTGGGCTTCCTTGGTCGCAAGCTGTTCCGCGGCACGCCGCACCAGCTTGGCTTCCTGAGCACTCAGGTGCAAGCAGGTGCAAATGCAATCATGGCCGGCGCCCATGAAACCTGGGCAGCAAACGACCAAGATCGGCCAAGCTTCTTCTGGGACAAACACTTCCTGTCTGGGCTGCTGCATCAGCATCTGCTGAATTGGCACCTGCATTGGCATCTGCTGCACTGGCAGCTGCTGCATAGGCACCTGCATTGGCATCTGCTGATACTGCATGGGCTGCATCGGTCTCAGCTGGCAATGAGGAAGCGTAGGAGATGCGTTCATCATCATTGGCACCATCAGAGGCACGGTGATGACGGCCTCACAGCTTGCACAGCTCAAGAAGCACGCAAAAGGGCTGCCAACCGGAAATCAAAATGTCCACAGTGCTATTTCAAAGGAGAGAGGAGACCGAAACCCTCCGAAACAACTCTCCAGAATCCTGAAAGCCACGTGCCTGTGTGCAGGCTGGGGCATTGGTCGTAGCGCATGGCGCATTGGTCATAGAGCATGGCGCATTGGTCGCAGCGCATGGCACGACACCGCAGTTGGCGTTTTCTTCCATTGTCTTGAAGCTGTCCATAGCCCGCCCAAACTCCTCCAGGCACACAAATCCGGCTCGGCAGCGCACCACAAAAAACAACGCACCACCTGCCTCCCCCCTCATCCCCAGCGCGGACCACCCCACTTCTCCTCACAGCTGAGCATGGCACCCAACTTCTTGTGCAGCCGCTGTCGCACTCGTCGCTTCAGCGCACGGTTGGGCGCCTCGGCGCTCGCCTCACAAGACTTGGGATCAACTGGATTCGCAAGTCAACACAGAAAACTGACTCGCCCCTCATGTCGCTATGCCAATCTTTGACAGCAAGGAAGCCAATCCGACAATCCGAGAGAGTCGTCCAGAAATGTCATTAGAGTCATTAGGCTTTGAACAATGTGATCCAATGTGCCCCAACTCGGCCTGGGCAGCCTGCTGCAGGATGTCGTCCACAACGGCCTGGTCCACGGAGCACGTCTTGGGCATGGGGATCTGAAGGGAGAGACTCACCTGCGAAATGGAGGCCAACTGTCATGATCTTGATTGAGTCTTTCATGCTCGCTGAAATACCCTTGACCAGAGAGCTCCCTATTTTGAGACATGTAGTCTCCGCGTCAACCTTCAGAACTGTCTCTCTGCCTGCCTCGACGGGAGCAGTCTGCAGGCACATGGCTGAGAGGGCTGTCAGGGCAGCGCTCACTCGGTATCGATTCTTGAACCAGCGTCTAATCAGCAGTAGAGGAGCACTTTGGGTGGATTCCAGCAACAAAAGCCCGATTCAGTCAATCATTTCAACTACTGCAGCAGTAGTTGTACAAACTCAAGCGGCAGTGCAAGTAGACAACGTGAGTTCCAAAACAAAACACGCTAAATAAAATCGACTCGGCGCCAATCTCAGCCATGCTCGCATCAGCTACCCAGAGAAACATTAAGGTCTTCCAGAGCTGCAGCGTTGCTGATATTTTGCACTGGACGGCAGGCGTTTGGCTTTCTTGCCAAAGGATAGACGGGAACCTGGGATTCGGAGCTGTTCTGTACAGGCAATTCCGTCCACTCAGTCAGCCCAAGAAAAACTTGTCCGTAGTCCCCACATGTCTTCCTTTGCAGGTTGAGGAACATGCAAAACCGTTGCTGCAATGCCTCCCCATTCCTAAATCGCTAGCTCGCATAAATAATCCTTTGTATATGGGAGCTGATGATGGAGTATCCCGGGTCGATATACGAAGCCCCTTCTGCACGCAGACATTGGCTGCAGATGCAGCTGGCGCAAGCTTGAAAAAAAGAACACCGGCAAGCGGAGAGTCTGCGAAGTGATGGGGCGTTGATCTTCTACGCACCCCACGACCCGATACCGTTACCTCAATGCATGAACTACTTGGCCCCTGTGTTGCCATCAATTTGTGACAACAGCAGCATGGGACAAACACAAACATGGAATTGCTCAAAGCCCCTCCACACCAAATTGCAGCTCGTCTGGTCGCCAAGGCTCCTGCTCCCAAACAGTCAATGCACGAACGAAGCGCTCATATCACCGAGCTGCCTCTCAAAACTTCCCAAACAACATGGCGTGGAACTGGTGTGCACGCATGCGTCAATTGATTGCTTTCACCAAAGCCCGTGTGTAGAACGGATCTTTGGCAATCGCCGGTAGCATGCCGTTTTGGCATGGGAAAGGGAGTCGAAGCGCCCAATTGGTTGAGACACTTCAAGGCTGACAGCCGATTCACTTAAACTGATCGAGACCTCCTGTGGCGGACATGCATACGCGTGTCGAACTGAATGAACGTCCTTTCCACCGGCAAGTGGGAAGATCCAAGTGTAGTAGCCCGTGCCCAGCCGCAGCAGCTGAACTCACTGCCGCTGTCAAGATCATCATCCTGACATACGATGCATATGGTGCCAGTCGTGAGAAGAGGGAGCTCTACAAACGAATCGCATGAACAAACCAGCGCAAGCGCCAGCCAGCAGAACTCAGAGCTCAATCGTCCAAGAAAGAGAGAGCGCTCCAATCAACACTTCACACTGCGGACCAAAAACAATCTCAAACAGATCGTGTCTTCACCAACCGACGCAAAAAATAACTTGCAGCCAACTGCAGCCAGCTGGCAAGGTTATCCATGGTTGTCTCGGACGTCAGGTCCATGGGCTGGGCTTCCTTGGTCGCAAGCTGTTCCGCGGCACGCCGCACCAGCTTGGCTTCCTGAGCACTCAGGTGCAAGCAGGTGCAAATGCAATCATGGCCGGCGCCCATGAAACCTGGGCAGCAAACGACCAAGATCGGCCAAGCTTCTTCTGGGACAAACACTTCCTGTCTGGGCTGCTGCATCAGCATCTGCTGAATTGGCACCTGCATTGGCATCTGCTGCACTGGCAGCTGCTGCATAGGCACCTGCATTGGCATCTGCTGATACTGCATGGGCTGCATCGGTCTCAGCTGGCAATGAGGAAGCGCAGGAGATGCGTTCATCATCATTGGCACCATCAGAGGCACGGCGATGACGGCCTCACAGCTTGCACAGCTCAAGAAGCACGCACAAGGGCTGCCAACCGGAAATCAAAATGTCCACAGTGCTATTTCAAAGGAGAGAGGAGACCGAAACCCTCCGAAACAACTCTCCAGAATCCTGAAAGCCACGCGCCTGTGTGCAGGCTGGGGCATTGGTCGTAGCGCATGGCGCATTGGTCATAGAGCATGGCGCATTGGTCGCAGCGCATGGCACGACACCGCAGTTGGTGTTTTCTTCCATTGTCTTGAAGCTGTCCATAGCCCGCCCAAACTCCTCCAGGCACACAAATCCGGCTCAGCAGCGCACCGCAACTAGACCACGGTTGGCCCGAAAGCAGAACATCGCAAGCGAGGTCGGCCCAACGCTGCAGGATGCGTTCTTTTTCCCTACACTTCGTGAAGCAAGCGCGAGACAGCACCAGGCAAGGTGCTCTGCGCAAACTGGTCGGTGCAAGTTGGTCTGCGCAAGTTGCTCTACGCAAGTTGCACTGTGCAAGTTGCTCTGCGCAAGTTGCTCCGCGCAAGTTGCTCCGGCAAGTTGGTCCCTGCAAGTGGCTCCCTGCAAGTTGCTCTGTGCAAATTGCGCTCCCTGCAAGTTGCTCTGTGCAAGCTGCTCTGTGCAAGTTGCTCTGTGCAAGTTGCTCTGCGTAAGTTGCTCTGCGCAAGTTGCTCTAGGCAAGGCGCTCTGCGCTCCTCTGCAAGTTGCTCTGTGCAAGTTGCTCTGCGCAAGTTGCTGCAAGTTGCTCTGCAAGTTGCTCTGCGCAAGTTGCTGTAAAATGCAAGTTGCATCTTGCGACGCCCGCCCGCGGACCAGGGAGGAATCGAACCCGCGACCCGCCGGTTCCGGGAGCAGGCGCGCAAACCACGAGACAACTCCCGAGGACCAGTTCGAACAACAAAAGTCGCAAAATTTTTGCACCTCGACCACGCCGATTCCCGCAGAGGGTTGCGCGAGCACCGCAGAAATCGCAAAAAACATGGGTTTTTGCACCTCGACCACGCCGATCCCCGCAGAGGGTCGCGCGAGCAGGTTAGAAATCGCAAAAAACCATGGTTTTTGCACCTCGACCACGCCGATTCCCGCAGAGGGTCGCGCGAGCACCGCAGAAATCGCAAAAAAAAAACCATGGGTTTTTGCACCCGACCACGCCGATCCCCGCAGAGGGTCGCGCGAGCAGGTTAGAAATCGCAAAAAAACCATGGGTTTTTGCACCTCGACCACGCCGATCCCCGCAGAGGGTCGATTTTCGTGTAGTGTCGTCGGCACTACCCCGCCGCCCTAAGAAGAGATTTTAACTCCTCGCAAGTCAATTGCACTTGACTCCTTGCACTTGCAACTTGCACTTGACTCCTTGCATTGCAAGGAGTCATTGCAAGGAGTCATTGCAAGGAGTCATTGCAAGGAGTCATTGCAAGGAGTCATTGCAAGGAGTCATTGCAAGGAGTCATTGCAAGGAGTCATTGCAAGGAGTCATTGCAAGGAGTCATGAGAGCCATTGCAAGTTGCAAGGAGCCAAGTGCATGGAGTCAAGTGCAAGTCGCAAGTGCACGGAGTTAAGTGCAAGTTGCAAGTGCAAGGAGCCAAGTGCAAGGAGCCAAGTGCATGGAGTCAAGTGCAAGTTGCAAGTGCATGGAGTCAAGTTGCAAGTGCAAGGAGTCAAGTGCAAGTTGCAAGTGCAAGGAGTCAAGTGCAAGTTGCAATCCTTGCCATGACTCCTTGCCATGACTCCTTGCAATGACTCCTTGCAATGACTCCTTGCAATGACTCCTTGCAATGACTCCTTGCAATGACTCCTTGCAATGACTCCTTGCAATGACTCCTTGCATTGACTTTCATGATGATGATTCCTTGCAATGACACCTTGTAATCACTCTCATGAGAACAATTCAAGTGAACCCAGCGGAAGAACCCTTCGCCATGCTTTCGGGAAAAAACAACGCACCACCTGCCTCCCCCCTCATCCCCAGCGCGGACCACCCCACTTCTCCTCACAGCTGAGCATGGCACCCAACTTCTTATGCAGCCGCTGTCGCACTCGTCGCTTCAGCGCACGGTTGGGCGCCTCGGCGCTCGCCTCACAAGACTTGGGATCAACTGGATTCGCAAGTCAACACAGAAAACTGACTCGCCCCTCATGTCGCTATGCCAATCTTTGACAGCAAGGAAGCCAATCCGACAATCCGAGAGAGTCGTCCAGAAATGTCATTAGAGTCATTAGGCTTTGAACAATGTGATCCAATGTGCCCCAACTCGGCCTGGGCAGCCTGCTGCAGGATGTCGTCCACAACGGCCTGGTCCACGGAGCACGTCTTGGGCATGGGGATCTGAAGGGAGAGACTCACCTGCGAAATGAAATGGCGGCCAAAACCCATTTTCCCCGCCATGCACCGCTGAGCTAATTGGAAGGTGCGCCCTTGTTGTAGTCTTTGACCAAGTCTTTGACTGCACAGCCCCACAGCGAGTGTCTCTGCCTGGCCTCAACCGGGGCAGTCTGCAGGCACATGGCTGGTAGGGCTGTTAAGAAAGCACCCACTTAGTCTCGAATCGGATTCTTGAACCGAGGTCTGGACACGGGCAGAAACTCGAGCACACTTGGCAAGACTCATGTAGCATGAGCCCTGTTTAGCTTTGCGGACATTGTGAAAGAGCAAGCCTCAAACACACCAGCGTCATCCGCTCGGGCAAAGGTCCTGCGTGTAGAGATCTCAAAGAAAGAGTTGTAGAGCTAGTCAAGCCACTTGTTGGAACAAGAAACTGCTTCCCGTTTGTGCAATCTGCAAATAAAGTGCTATTTTGGTGTGTCGTCTCGCGAGAGTCGCAAGGAGCGATCTGCTGTTGACTCAGCTATCATGGGACGCCCCTTCTGCATGCAGACATCGGCTGCGGATGCAGCTGGGGCAAGCTTAAAAAAGGAAGAGGAACACCGGCAAGCGATGAGTCTGCAAAGTGGGGGGATTGCATCTTCCACCCCATGCCCTATGCAATACCTCAATGCTTGAACCAATTAGCCAATAATTTGCTGTCAATTTAACACAACAGCAGTAGCAGAACAAAAGAACAAAGGCGGAATTGATCAAAGCCCCTCCACGCCAAATTGCAGCTCGTCTGGCAGCCAATGCGAGAGCAAAGCAGTCAATCATCACTGACTGCCTCTCAAAACTTCCCAAACAGGCATGGCGTGAAACTGGTGTGCACGCATGCGTCAACTGATTGCTATCACCAAAGCCCGTGTGTAGAACGGATCTTGGCAAATTAACATGCCGTTGTGGCACAAGTACGGACAAACACATTGGCTCTGTCTAAGCTGTTGAAGCCCCCAATCGGTTGAGACGCTTCAAGGCTGACAGCAAACTCGCTTAAACTGATCGAGACCTCCTGTGGCGGACGTGCATACGCGTGTCGAACTGAATGAACGTCCTTTCCACCGGCAAGTGGGAAGATCCAAGTGTAGTTGCCCGTGCCCAGCCGCAGCTGCTGAACTCACTGCCGCTGTCAAGATCATCATCCTGACATACGATGCATATGGTGCCAGTCGTGAGAAGAGGGAGCTCTACAAACGAATCGCATGAACAAACTCACCAGCCGACGCAAACAAACGCCTACAGCCAACTGCCGCCAGCCCGCAACGCTTGCAGCCAACTGCAGCCAGCTCGCAAGGTCATCCATGGTAGTCTCGGACATCAGGTCTATGAACTGGGCTTCCTGGACTTTGGTGGCAAGCTCTTCTGCACATTCCTCGCTACTAGGCTGCTGCTGCATGGGTGTCTGCTGCATCCGCTGCATCTGCTGCAACTGCTGCACCGGCAGCTGCTGCATCTTCATCTGCTGCAGCTGCTGAATCTGTTGCATCTGCTGCATAGGCATCTGCCGATACTGCATGGGCTGCATCGGTCTCATCATCATTGGCACCATCAAAGGCACCGCGATGACGGCCTCACAGCTTGCGCAGCTCAAGAAGCACACAAAAAGCTGTCAACCGACAATCAAAATGTCCACAGTGCTATTTCAAAGGAGAGAGGAGAGCGAAACCCAGCGAAACAAACCTGCAGAATCCTGAAAGCCACGCGCCTGTGTGCAGGCTGGGGCATTGGTCGTAGCGCATGGCGCACTGGTTATAGCGCATGGCGCATTGGTCGCAGCGCATGGCACGACACCGCAGTTGGTGTTTGCTTCCATTGTCTTGAAGCTGTCCATAGCCCGCCCAAACTCCTCCAGGCACACAAATCCGGCTCAGCAGCGCACCACAAAAAACAACGCACCACCTGCCTCCCCCCTCATCCCCAGCGCGGACCACCCCACTTCTCCTCACAGCTGAGCATGGCACCCAACTTCTTGTGCAGCCGCTGTCGCACTCGTCGCTTCAGCGCACGGTTGGGCGCCTCGGCGCTCGCCTCACAAGACTTGGGATCAACTGGATTCGCAAGTCAACACAGAAAACTGACTCGCCTCTCATGTCGCTATGCCAAGCTTTGACAGCAAAGAAGTCAATCCGACAGTCCGAGAGAGTCGTCCAGAAATGTCATTAGAGTCATTAAGCTTTGAACAATGTGATCCAATGTGCCCCAACTCGGCCTGGGCAGCCTGCTGCAGGATGTCTTCCACAACGGCCTGGTCCACGGAGCACGTCTTGGGCATGGGGATCTGAAGGGAGAGACTCACCTGCGAAATGAAATGGCGGCCAAAACCCATTTTCCCCGCCATGCACCGCTGAGCTAATTGGAAGGTGCGCCCTTGTTGTAGTCTTTGACCAAGTCTTTGACTGCACAGCCCCACAGCGAGTGTCTCTGCCTGGCCTCGACCGGGGCAATCTGCAGGCACATGGCTGGTAGGGCTGTTAAGAAAGCCCCCACTTAGTCTCGAATCGGATTCTTGAACCGAGGTCTGGACACGGGCAGAAACTCGAGCACACTTGGCAAGACTCATGTAGCATGAGCCCTGTTTAGCTTTGCGGACATTGTGAAAGAGCAAGCCTCAAACACACCAGCGTCATCCGCTCGGGCAAAGGTCCTGCGTGTAGAGATCTCAAAGAAAGAGTTGTAGAGCTAGTCAAGCCACTTGTTGGAACAAGAAGCTGCTTCCCGTTTGTGCAATCTGCAAATAAAGTGCTATTTTGGTGTGTCGTCTCGCGAGAGTCGCAAGGAGCGATCTGCTGTTGACTCAGCTATCATGGGACGCCCCTTCTGCATGCAGACATCGGCTGCGGATGCAGCTGGGGCAAGCTTAAAAAAGGAAGAGGAACACCGGCAAGCGATGAGTCTGCAAAGTGGGGGGATTGCATCTTCCACCCCATGCCCTATGCAATACCTCAATGCTTGAACCAATTAGCCAATAATTTGCTGTCAATTTAACACAACAGCAGTAGCAGAACAAAAGAACAAAGGCGGAATTGATCAAAGCCCCTCCACGCCAAATTGCAGCTCGTCTGGCAGCCAATGCGAGAGCAAAGCAGTCAATCATCACTGACTGCCTCTCAAAACTTCCCAAACAGGCATGGCGTGAAACTGGTGTGCACGCATGCGTCAACTGATTGCTATCACCAAAGCCCGTGTGTAGAACGGATCTTGGCAAATTAACATGCCGTTGTGGCACAAGTACGGACAAACACATTGGCTCTGTCTAAGCTGTTGAAGCCCCCAATCGGTTGAGACGCTTCAAGGCTGACAGCAAACTCGCTTAAACTGATCGAGACCTCCTGTGGCGGACGTGCATACGCGTGTCGAACTGAATGAACGTCCTTTCCACCGGCAAGTGGGAAGATCCAAGTGTAGTTGCCCGTGCCCAGCCGCAGCTGCTGAACTCACTGCCGCTGTCAAGATCATCATCCTGACATACGATGCATATGGTGCCAGTCGTGAGAAGAGGGAGCTCTACAAACGAATCGCATGAACAAACTCACCAGCCGACGCAAACAAACGCCTACAGCCAACTGCCGCCAGCCCGCAACGCTTGCAGCCAACTGCAGCCAGCTCGCAAGGTCATCCATGGTAGTCTCGGACATCAGGTCTATGAACTGGGCTTCCTGGACTTTGGTGGCAAGCTCTTCTGCACATTCCTCGCTACTAGGCTGCTGCTGCATGGGTGTCTGCTGCATCCGCTGCATCTGCTGCAACTGCTGCACCGGCAGCTGCTGCATCTTCATCTGCTGCAGCTGCTGAATCTGTTGCATCTGCTGCATAGGCATCTGCCGATACTGCATGGGCTGCATCGGTCTCATCATCATTGGCACCATCAAAGGCACCGCGATGACGGCCTCACAGCTTGCGCAGCTCAAGAAGCACACAAAAAGCTGTCAACCGACAATCAAAATGTCCACAGTGCTATTTCAAAGGAGAGAGGAGAGCGAAACCCAGCGAAACAAACCTGCAGAATCCTGAAAGCCACGCGCCTGTGTGCAGGCTGGGGCATTGGTCGTAGCGCATGGCGCACTGGTTATAGCGCATGGCGCATTGGTCGCAGCGCATGGCACGACACCGCAGTTGGTGTTTGCTTCCATTGTCTTGAAGCTGTCCATAGCCCGCCCAAACTCCTCCAGGCACACAAATCCGGCTCAGCAGCGCACCACAAAAAACAACGCACCACCTGCCTCCCCCCTCATCCCCAGCGCGGACCACCCCACTTCTCCTCACAGCTGAGCATGGCACCCAACTTCTTGTGCAGCCGCTGTCGCACTCGTCGCTTCAGCGCACGGTTGGGCGCCTCGGCGCTCGCCTCACAAGACTTGGGATCAACTGGATTCGCAAGTCAACACAGAAAACTGACTCGCCTCTCATGTCGCTATGCCAAGCTTTGACAGCAAAGAAGTCAATCCGACAGTCCGAGAGAGTCGTCCAGAAATGTCATTAGAGTCATTAAGCTTTGAACAATGTGATCCAATGTGCCCCAACTCGGCCTGGGCAGCCTGCTGCAGGATGTCGTCCACAACGGCCTGGTCCACGGAGCACGTCTTGGGCATGGGGATCTGAAGGGAGAGACTCACCTGCGAAATGAAATGGCGGCCAAAACCCATTTTCCCCGCCATGCACCGCTGAGCTAATTGGAAGGTGCGCCCTTGTTGTAGTCTTTGACCAAGTCTTTGACTGCACAGCCCCACAGCGAGTGTCTCTGCCTGGCCTCGACCGGGGCAATCTGCAGGCACATGGCTGGTAGGGCTGTTAAGAAAGCACCCACTTAGTCTCGAATCGGATTCTTGAACCGAGGTCTGGACACGGGCAGAAACTCGAGCACACTTGGCAAGACTCATGTAGCATGAGCCCTGTTTAGCTTTGCGGACATTGTGAAAGAGCAAGCCTCAAACACACCAGCGTCATCCGCTCGGGCAAAGGTCCTGCGTGTAGAGATCTCAAAGAAAGAGTTGTAGAGCTAGTCAAGCCACTTGTTGGAACAAGAAGCTGCTTCCCGTTTGTGCAATCTGCAAATAAAGTGCTATTTTGGTGTGTCGTCTCGCGAGAGTCGCAAGGAGCGATCTGCTGTTGACTCAGCTATCATGGGACGCCCCTTCTGCATGCAGACATCGGCTGCGGATGCAGCTGGGGCAAGCTTAAAAAAGGAAGAGGAACACCGGCAAGCGATGAGTCTGCAAAGTGGGGGGATTGCATCTTCCACCCCATGCCCTATGCAATACCTCAATGCTTGAACCAATTGTCACTAAATTGCTGTCAATTTAACACAACAGCAGTAGCAGAACAAAAGAACAAAGGCGGAATTGATCAAAGCCCCTCCACGCCAAATTGCAGCTCGTCTGGCAGCCAATGCGAGAGCAAAGCAGTCAATCATCACTGACTGCCTCTCAAAACTTCCCAAACAGGCATGGCGTGAAACTGGTGTGCACGCATGCGTCAACTGATTGCTATCACCAAAGCCCGTGTGTAGAACGGATCTTGGCAAATTAACATGCCGTTGTGGCACAAGTACGGACAAACACATTGGCTCTGTCTAAGCTGTTGAAGCCCCCAATCGGTTGAGACGCTTCAAGGCTGACAGCAAACTCGCTTAAACTGATCGAGACCTCCTGTGGCGGACGTGCATACGCGTGTCGAACTGAATGAACGTCCTTTCCACCGGCAAGTGGGAAGATCCAAGTGTAGTTGCCCGTGCCCAGCCGCAGCTGCTGAACTCACTGCCGCTGTCAAGATCATCATCCTGACATACGATGCATATGGTGCCAGTCGTGAGAAGAGGGAGCTCTACAAACGAATCGCATGAACAAACTCACCAGCCGACGCAAACAAACGCCTACAGCCAACTGCCGCCAGCCCGCAACGCTTGCAGCCAACTGCAGCCAGCTCGCAAGGTCATCCATGGTAGTCTCGGACATCAGGTCTATGAACTGGGCTTCCTGGACTTTGGTGGCAAGCTCTTCTGCACATTCCTCGCTACTAGGCTGCTGCTGCATGGGTGTCTGCTGCATCCGCTGCATCTGCTGCAACTGCTGCACCGGCAGCTGCTGCATCTTCATCTGCTGCAGCTGCTGAATCTGTTGCATCTGCTGCATAGGCATCTGCCGATACTGCATGGGCTGCATCGGTCTCATCATCATTGGCACCATCAAAGGCACCGCGATGACGGCCTCACAGCTTGCGCAGCTCAAGAAGCACACAAAAAGCTGTCAACCGACAATCAAAATGTCCACAGTGCTATTTCAAAGGAGAGAGGAGAGCGAAACCCAGCGAAACAAACCTCCAGAATCCTGAAAGCCACGCGCCTGTGTGCAGGCTGGGGCATTGGTCGTAGCGCATGGCGCATTGGTCATAGCGCATGGCGCATTGGTCGCAGCGCATGGCACGACACCGCAGTTGGCGTTTTCTTCCATTGTCTTGAAGCTGTCCATAGCCCGCCCAAACTCCTCCAGGCACACAAATCCGGCTCAGCAGCGCACCACAAAAAACAATGCACCACCTGCCTCCCCCCTCATCCCCAGCGCGGACCACCCCACTTCTCCTCACAGCTGAGCATGGCACCCAACTTCTTGTGCAGCCGCTGTCGCACTCGTCGCTTCAGCGCGCGGTTGGGCGCCTCGGCGCTCGCCTCACAAGACTTGGGATCAACTGGATTCGCAAGTCAACACGGCAAACTGACTCGCCTCTCATGTCGCTATGCCAAGCTTTGACAGCAAAGAAGTCAATCCGAGAGAGTCGTCATGAATTGTTCGTTAATGTCCTGCCTTTGCAACGCATGGGAGGCGCAAACCCCCCAACACGTAGGAAAGTTGGGGGGGGGGGCAATCCCCTGTCCAACATTCGTCGACTTCTGTCGCCAAGGGCGGGTCCATTCCAGCTCCAAAAAAAAAACCTCAGCCCACCCTAACCCAAGGGGTTGCAAGTTCACATCGTGGGTCCAAGTGGATGAGGTTTAGAAAGATGAGAACAACAAGAAAACGATAAAACAACAGTTCGCAGTTTTCGCAGTCTTGGCGTTCTCGCCCTTCTCGCATTCTCTGCTTTTTTGAGTTCTGTCACGTCTTTCTAATTTGCGGTTGTGCGTGTTTTCCAGTTGTTGCTTTTTTTGTATGCTCGCGCTGGTTTGGGTTGGGTTGGTGCTGGTTTAGAGGTGTTGTTTTGGGCTCGCTTTACGGTTAGTGTAGGTTTCAGGTTCCGTTTAGGCTCTGTTTTGGGAGTCTTTGGCTTAAGGTTTGTCAAGGGGGGTTAGGTTGGGCTTTGAATCCGGGGGTTTCGTGATATTGCATGTTCGCGTTTTCAGCCGTTCTTATTGTTTTCCAAGAAGCCGCCAAGAGTCGGGCCAAGAGGCAACCCAAAGCCGCCAAAAGCCGCAAAATACTTATCAAAGACGGTACAGCCACTCGACAAGCCGACAGAGCTGCAAAGCAAGAAACCACGATGGACAACACGGCCCTTACAACGCCAACAGTCTCAACACGCCAATCGGAACGTTTCCAACAGGCGCAACGGGCCCGACAAACGGGGCCCAGCCGAAGGGAAGGACCATCCCTGGAATGAAAGGAGACCAAACAGCTGCGAGGACAAGCCAAATCAACAGATGGTTGGTCAAACAAGACAACACCTCTGGTCAATATAACGGCGGGGGGGGTCAACCAACCACCCAACATGAGGCCCATTTTCTGCAGGCCTGAACTTAGAGGATAAGGGGTGCCGACCCCAACCAGCCGAGCATCGGGCCCCTATGTGATCTACTGAAATCCAAACTCGGGCCTGAGCAGCCTGCTGCAGGATGTCGTCCACGACAGCCTCATCCAGGGAGCACTCCTTGCACGTAGGAATGTGGAGGGCGAGGCTCACCTGCGAAATGACCACCAAAACCCATGTTCCCCGCAACTCAGAGCTGACCTAGTTGGAAGCGCTCTTTGAATATCCGCCGACCCCTTGCGTTGGGAAGGGTGGCTGGCAATGGCAATGGCTGGCAATGACAATAAATACTATAGGAAAAAGAGGATCTGATTGCTACATGAAACACCGCTGCCTGCACTGCTTTGCGCATGGGATGGCTCAGGATGCTGGGCATGTGAGACACCGGTCTGCTGTTTACACTGTTTTGTCTCTACACAGGGGAACCCCCGTTTCCTTCTGGTGCCCAGTTGAAGCCACCCCCCAAAAAGGGGGCCTTAAAAAACACACACCCAACCGAGTTTAGCGCATTTATCCATTCATTGGTTGATTTGCCCTGTGTAGTTGTTTGGGCAGCTTCTAGGGCTTTAGCTTGGGGTGTCACGTTGGGCCATCATCCAATTCCAACGCGTAATTTGGGATGACTGAGGACGCTGGGGATGTGATGCGAGAATGAAAACCGTATTTGTCCACAGTCTGTACCCATATACACATACACATAACAGTCATACCATAAGTTGGTTAACATGGACTGGTCTGCTTCTCTGATAGGTAGGACCTGTTGCATCAGCTCGGCGTTGCTTTGCTATGCACATCGATGAGGTGCAAGGCCTGCGGGATGTACAGCTGGCCAAGGCGTTAGGCGTGTGTAGTTGAACACTCCACCTCGGATTGATGTTCTTGGTCAAGCCGAACATGCCCTAAGGCCCAGTTGCGCGGAATGGTGAAGGGATGCACATCGGTGTTCCTAGCTGCCGGCCAAACTGCGCAGAACAAACACGCTGCGCGTCCAGCTTGATTTTCACGAGTGCGAAGAGCCTTTGCGGTTCCATGTCGAAGGTGACCATGCAGGCTGCGTTCATTAGACTTTGTGAGAACTTTCAACTCAGACGAATGTGCGCATGGCGTTGCACTGGTTGGTGTTCGTCGCCAAGAAGATCACGTCAAATAGCTGGTGTCCGAAGACCCGCGCCACCCCAAACGACTATTGTCGCCATTGCGGTGCCCCCTCAGGCCTGACCTACGCAAAACTAGCATTTTTGACACGCGCCAAACTGTCACGCAATGAAATGTCCCAGCAGGTGTGTAAAGCTGTAGAAGAAAATCGTAACGCCCAGGGGGCCGATCCATGGCTGTGTCTACCTGAAAATGCGTAAGCAGGCTGGTGTGGTAGTAGTTGTAGTAGTAGTAGTAGTAGTAGTAGTAGTAGTAGTAGGAGTAGTCTTCGTCGTGGTGGTAGTAGTAGTAGTAGTAGTAGTAGTAGTAGTAGTAGTAGTATAATAATAAGTAGAACAAACATGTGAAACGCGCAACTGGCGTTAAACAGACTGCGCAACTGGCGCAGCGCAAACTGCGTGAAACGGGGCGCATTTTACCTTAGAGGCCATCTGTGTACAAGCGCCTGTTACACTGTTCAGAAGGCGCCTTATCAAGCGCTTGAGTTTCTGGCTGTCAAACTGCGGCTTCTAGTGATCTTGAGAACCCTTAGGAAACGTCTGGCCTTGTGTGCGCTAGCCATTGTGTTTCGCCATGTGGAGTTTGTGTTGCGCGCGGTCAAGCCACGCCTCGCCTTCTGCACGCGCCTTGGGCCTGTGACACTCCTGGCGCTAGCGCTGGGTTGCATGTTGTCATGCCTCGTTCTTGCTTGTGCGACGTCGATGCGGTTGTTCTTCAGACTGACATCGACGTAGCCGCCGCTGTGCGTAATGTTTCTGCCAGCGAAGCGCATTGTTGGTCCTCGCCTCCTGTTGTGCCCCGGCACAAAGTGTGCCGATGATGCTTTGTACTCCTACGAATAGGAGGTCGTCAACGTAGATCATGATGAAGACCAAACTGACCAAACAGTCCTTTCATCTGTGGACAGCGCTTGCAGCGCGCATCTCACAAGTTCAAGGGTGCGCTATGCGGTCTTGCCATTGTTTGGGCGACCACCGTAAATGGCGTTGTTCAGCCGCCACACGTGTCTGCACGTAACAAAGGCGCACTTGCAAAGGATAGTTCACGTCTATAGCGACTCTGTGTCGCGTGTTGCTCTAATTCGCGCTCGTACTTCATGTCGCATTCTTGGTTTGAGTGAGCCATGTTGACTCTGCGGTGTTTGCTTGTTGCGGGCGCGTCAGCGGGCGACCATCAAGCTCTATAAGGACTCGTTGGTCTTTCATCTGCTGCGTCGACTTCTTCTTCATTCCTTGCGCTACTTTTGCCTTCTGCGTCATGTACGCTCTGAGTGTGTTCTGCATCTTCATTTGAGGCGGTCTCGTGTTGTTTGCCATCTCTTGGACTCATTTTGCTGTTTTGTCGGTCTCTTGTTCCGGGTTGCGATTGTCTTTCTGGTGCGACACGCTGTTGCTCGCTTCCTTCTGCTACGGCGTCGCCCCTTTCTCTGGATCCTTCTGAAGTGTCGGCGATGTCGCCACTCTGTTGTCTTCTTCTGCTTCTTCTGCTGGTCATCCGCACGCTGTCTCTTGCCGTCTGCTGTTGCGCTTGTTGCTGCACCCCCTTTGCGGCGTAGGCGCTTTGCTCGCAGGTGAAACTGTGTAGGCAGGGCTGACGCGGGTGTCTTCCATGGACCTGTGTACGCACAGTCCAAAAGTTGCTGGTTGCGACGCGCGCGTGACCTGCCTTCTGGTCGCCCGTGCTCTATATCCGTGCCCTTGCCAAGCCAGATTCCAATGTAAAACAGTTTTGGAACTTGTTTGACTGTGGGGGGCGTGTGTTGCGCCGTCTCACCAAACTCGCAAAGCGGCGTGCGTGCGTTGCTCTCTACCCCGTCTGTTGAAGTAGCTTGTTGTTCATGACGCACGCGATCCAGGGCGTGAGTGGATGTTCCATTGCAATGTCTCTGCTGCGGCTCGCCTGCCTTGTGATTCGAGTGTTCTAAGTTGCCCAAACAGTGTTCTGCGTGCTTGCGTATCTCCGCCTTGCGACTGTGACCTGCGTGCTCCTGACCTCCTTGCGGCGACGTCGTCGATTCTTGACACAGTCGACGTCCAACCCGGGGTGTTCCGTGGTCACACACCTCGCCAAGAAAAGACGCGCGTCGACTACGCAGTCACACATCTACGGCACTTCCGGCGGAAGAACAACCCACGCAAATCTACAATCCGGTCAGGAGGATTTCCTGACAGTCCAAAGTCCAGCAGTAGGGTTGGAAGTTTGCTGCGCAGTTGCGGGCGACTGGCTTGCACGCACATTCCTGTGGTGTGTAGAGTTGCGCTGTCCCCCGCGGCGGTTGTTGGGCGCTTGTACAATTCTTGCGTTTGCGCCTTGTTTGTTGCTCCTCATCATCTAATTCTAGTTGCGGCGTCGCGTTCTTCCCCAACTGGTTGCGCCTTTGCTCCTCTTCGAATCGTAAGCCGCTTGATGCCCAGCTACGCCTGCGGTGCATCCTGTGTTGTTGGCGGTCTCTGCTGATTCTACGCGTGGGTATTGAACCACTTGCGGTGTAATAACCTTCTGCAGCGCACTTTTCAGCCTTGAGGCGTTGGGGCGTTTTCCTTTGCCCTCGCGATTGCCTTGTTTTGCGTCGCGCCGATGTCCATGGGCGCTGGTCCTTGGCTACTGTTGCTGCTTCGCGTCAGTCCTTACAACTTGAACGATCCTGCATGCAGTTGTGAGTGCTGCTGTAGCGCTCCTTTTGTCTCGTTGAGTTGTGAGTTTCCACAGCATCTGGTAGTAAGTTAGAACCCTCATGTTGTAAAGCTCTGCTTGAACTTCTGTTTGTCGAGCTGTACAAAGTCGGATGGAGTATCTGAGGCGTGGCATAATTTGTCTGCGCGCTATGGACGCTGGCCCATTGCACGCTCTCACCAACATGTAGCGTGGGTTGTTGCTCCGTTTCACCCATTGCTCTGCCACTGCTTGTAAAGGCGCTGCTGGTTCCAGTTGGTCTGTGACTTGTAAGTGTAGTTGCCCTGACTGTCTCAGCAGCAACTTGCGCGCGGGATCTTGTAGTCCAAGGTGCGCTGTCACCTCGCTCTTCCACTTCTATTCTTCAAACGTCTGCGCACGCCTGTGAATCGCGCTGGCGCTACCTTGCACTTGCGTGTTCTGTTGCTGCCGCTGTTGCTGTTGAGCCGCCTTTCCTTGCGCGGTGTGTGGAAAGGCCACCAGATCTTTCCCAGGCGTGATGATGTTGTCGTTCACTGCTCCGCTATCATGCTAAAATGGAATGAACTGTTTGACCTGTTGACCTGACGTGTAGGACCTAAAAGCGCATCAGCTCGGCAAAGTTGCTTTCCTAGATGGGCATCGACGCACTGAGGCTCAAGGCATGCGGGATGTACAACTCGCCAAGGTGTTAGGTGTGTGTGTGTGTAGTTCAACAAAGTACATATGTTAGCGGGGTTCTCCAATACAACTTTTCCTAAGAACCCTTCAAGCGACGGCCCTTCCAATCGCAACCACTCCAAAGCCGATCGCGGAGCAAACTCCGTAACCAAGTTCGCGGCTCCAAATGAGGGGTCTACACCTGCTCCAAGTGGACGGCCCCCATACATATAGAATATATACATAGATGTATATATATATATATGTATATGTGGGATCTGGCTGCGACGTTAAACATTCGTGCTTGCGCTGCTTTACACTCGTTGGGAGCATGGCGCTGCCTGCTTGGCTTCGAACAGAAGGAGCAAGAGCTAGCAAATATGAAGCTCAGCGTCGGGGCGCCGCGGCTGATTGTGCTTAGCAACCTAAATCCGGCCACCGACCGTGATCGGGCCAAAGTCCCAGCTCCGATTTGACTTGACGCGGCCAAAACGCGCTTTTCTTTGCTTTGCGGCGAAACGGTTAAACAACATGTTCTTAGGAGCGTTTTTGTGCGGACGCATGACAGTCGAGGGTTCTGGTAGCCGGTTGTTTCGCGTCAGCGTGTACATTACTTTATGGCCTCTGACCAGGTCTTTGACTCCAAGCCCCTGGTACCACTGTGACTCTTGTACTGGTTTGCACGGGCAAGCAACAAAGGTTGCTCATGAGTGTCTCTGTAGGCATGCTGGGGCTCTGAGCCAAGTGTAGCTCAGGTCAGAAATGCCCGTGCAAAACCTGCCTGGCCTCGACCGGAGAAGTCCCCAGGCACATGGCTGAGCCGGCTGATGAGAAAGCGCCGCGTTCGTTTCGAGTCGGATTCTTGAACAGGGGTCGGCACGGCGGAAACTCCGACACATTCAGCAAGATTCATACAGCGCCAATCCCTTTCAGCAACATGAAGCCAGCTTAACATTAACCATGTAACATTGCTTGGCAAGTTGTCACAAGTCTAACTCCTCGACTTGTTTCAAAAGGTCTTCTCTTAGATAGGTGAGCATTGGTTTCGTGTGATCAGAGTCGGCCAACTTTACCAGCGACGTCATCAAGGCTAGAGCATATCGACATCTCAAAGGTTTACGGATTGCTGCAGAACTAATGGAACCAGCCACAGGTTCGGAGCAACCGGCACGCGGTCTCAAGGGACGGGATCAACAGCTTAGAGAGCCTTTTGCTACGGGTTAATGATCAACGCCCTAAAAACCGGAAGTCCGAACGACTCCTTCACGATTGCTGCTTTTGGGGGTGTGATCGTCTCATTATTCCCCCTCCATCAAGCCTTTCGGGGCAGCTCTGCGGCGAAGCGGTAGGTCTCTGCAAAGCTCTGGCCGTCCAGGGCGTAGACCTCCGAGACTGAAAAACAAATGCAGCGGAACTGAGCCCCAGAAAACAGGGTGCGCAACTCGTCAAGTGTTGCTCATTGAAACAAAGCCAGCAAAGCGGCGCCTCTCGATCAACGGACTCTTCCTGAACAACCTCGACAGCCGGGGCAGGACAATGAAGAAAAAGGTAGTGCGGCTCCCTCCGCTGGCCGTGTGAAAAAAGCAAACTAGCAAGGAAAAATCAGCACGCTACTAGGCTACTGTTCTTCCAAACCTGACCGGCAAATGGCAAGTCCTGGGATGGGCCATGCTCACCAAGAAAGCATGACGTTGACCAACCGCAGCCGCTGACATTGGCTTCTGGCTTGAGGTGGGATCGCGGGAGCAAAAGAGAGCTTGAGGATCTGGCCATGCTGGTGTCATCCAGGACAATTGTCTTGGTGACGACCTGGGAGAACCGAACAATCGCCACTGTCAAGATCAACATGCTTCGCGGTGACATTGCTGTCCAGCATGATTGGCATGATTGTGGGCAAAATGAGCCTCATTCATACCAGCATTGTGGTGCTCGTGAAGCACGGAAAGATCAGCCACAAAAAAAAAAGAAAGGAGTATCCACCAAGGCCGCCAAGCCCAGGATTGGCTAACTAAAACTCGTGGCTGTCGCTAATTGGGGACAAAGAGATGGCACTATCCTACTGTTACCCGTGATTACTGAGGGATCACTTCAGGCGCTGAGGAAGGTCCAGCGCTCAAGACTCAAATCAAACAAGCCTCGCCCGCCCAAATGAAAACAGCAAATCGATACCCTCTGCCGCCTCACCGTTGATGATGGTGAGCACCTCCTCGCCCCTCCTGACACATTTACAAACTTACATCTTGGCCATCACGATCCTACTGGCCTAGCTGGTCGTGCCAGCCGCCGCCCGGCCCGCCGCATCTTCATGCCCCGGAGCCTGCGGCATACATTCGAAGGCCATAATCTCAAGGCCAGCACAAAACACTTGGAACATCAAAACATATTGAGCATGGCTAGTGTGCACTTTTTGCAGTCGAATCACCACAGTAATCTTGAATGCTGTGCTTGAGCAAATCAAAAAATGAAATACCTTCAAGTGACCAGCTTTCATACAATGCCTAGCCCTCATTGAGGGCCGCAAACCTGTCATGCAAAGCTCAGCTTTGGGCGCCTCATTAGCGGCAAGAAATGGTCCCGCATCTCCTCCTGGCACCAGCTAGGTCGCAGCATTGCTTGGAGCATCAGAAAAGATTGAACAACGAGGATAACAGTCAATGAAAGCAACTTCCGTGTCTGTTGCAAAAGCATGTCTCGCCTGCGTGCGAACACCAGGGCCTTGAAATTGACCATCGTTGTAGACAGCCTCAGAAAAGCGTTCATGTGCGTGAAAAGTACACGAGAGGGATAGATCATTTAAATCTTCGGCACAATGCATTCCAAAAGTCCGTCGAACCCCCAAGCACAAGCGCGAAACTGGGACCATGTGGTTGCTTTCTGCTTGCAACCTCCAACTCCTCAAACACATCACTGGCCCTGACTTCCTAACATGGCCAAAACAAAACGGCAGCCAACATTGAGAGCGGCACAGCATTGCGGCTGAGCCAGATCTGGCAGGAGTGTGCATAGCTTTCTCCCGCTCTCTCGGGCTCGCTGTCTGGCTTCGACACTGCAATCTAGCATGCAGGAGTAAGAAGACACACTGCAATCAAATATCAATGAAGACTGGCGACCATGGGGCGAGGTATTGGCTGCAAACAGCAGCACCTGGCCCTCCATTCTTCTGGCAGTGCTGGTCTTTGAGGTTCGCTTACGAGTTGGTACTGATGAAACTTGTCATTGCCACCACGCTGGGATCCGAAGAACGCGCGGGTTTAATGAGAGCATAGCCCGCTTCATTTGGCCGAAAGCGCCGACGAGGTGCGAATGGGGGCGCCCGATGGCACGGATTTGGGGCGAAGATGTAGATCCCAACGAAGGTTTCGGCGTGACTCAATAAGCACAAAACTGCGGATTGGGGCCTGAAACGACGATTCCACATTGCCAAATTGCCAACATGTTCTACTAAGTTAAATCCATTTCGTTTGTTAAAACCTCTTCTACATCACAGTTTAAACCCGAAATCGAAGCTTTCCTAACTTGTGTACCTCATAGATGCGCATATGTAGGGGTGCACTGAACAGCTCCGGCGCAAGCACCTCATTGCAGCCGGGGTAGTCGGTGACCAGGAAGCAGCCGGGCCTGGCTCAACCTTCTTATTGCAATACATTGCAATATGCTGCAATTGGGGTCGATGAATCTTTCAGCCGAGTCAACGAGCTCCCATACTCGGAGCTCTGTGACAGCACGGAAGCTTGAATGCTCTTCCCCAAGCGGCAGCGCAGAGTGCAGCCAAAGCACTTGATGGTGATCGGAATCGGGCTGAAGGCGGTGTAAAACTTGCCACCGGGCAAAAAGCTCATGTCCTTGCAGCCAAAGCTAGGTGCCGGCTAATCACACTCCCTGGGGACGCCCATGTTTAAGCTTTGACAAGGGACAAACGACACCAGTTCAACTATTTGGCAGCGTGCCTGCTCGGTGACCTCGTAAATGAGAACCTGTCGCATCGACTTGAACTTGCCTACCAATGAACAAGCAGTAATCGGCTTCAAGCGTGATGTCATCCATCCATGGTATTTACACTCTCGGATATTGGGCAAACAGAGGGAGCTGATGGAAAAACGCAAGAAGAGACACTCAGATTGGCGCGGATCAATATATACGTTGCCCTTTTTCCAAAGCATCACACGGTGATAGGCTTTGCGACGCGCCCATTGAGAGCAACACTCGGCGTGAACGATCCAAATCAAAGGCGGGGCAACAATGACAAGCACAGCGGGTGAGATCAACCCGCTGTTGGCCGCACATTTCATGCGGCGCCATGTGCCTCATCCTGAATCTCAGCTAGATGGCCCTTTAGGGTGGCAGCTGCAAACATGCCCGTGCCTCTCTTCCCACCAAGTCACTCTGTGTTGGCAAACCAGCAAAACACATTGCCCGATTCTCAGCCGACACATACTATAGCACAGCATCACGCATCGCCTCCCAAAAAGGGCAACTCGTGACAGGCCTTGTCCATGCAAGGAAGTCAAAACTACCACCTTTGTGCCCGCGGCAACTGCCATGCCCACCTCCTCAAAGCGCTTCACCCATGGTTACGCGTGTACTTCGAAGATGAAGTAGACACACGCGTTGCAACTCTGAAATGCTTCAGCTAGGATCTACCCTGACACGCTTAACTTCTTAGGCAAGCGCTTGCGAGGCCGGGGTCCTCAGGCTCTCCGTCGCAGGGCACCCGCGTAGCAGAGGACATTTGCCCATTGCTGGGCTGACGCCAGATGCCCTTGGGGCAGTCTGGCAGATTGCAAATCATGTACACTTGGACAGGAGGCGAACAAAAAAAGAACCCCTGAGCGTTTCCAACTGACATGTTCAACAAATGATTCTGGAATGCCTCCTGTTCAAGATCTCCTGTTCCAGATCTCCGGTCCTTGCTGATCTTTGGAACACGCCCTGATCAGCAGGAACTGGTCTTTGCTGATCTGTTCCAACACCAGGATCTTCGATGCATCGCATTCGTGGCCCGAAAAACTAGTGCCAAGGCACAAGGGTGGGTCAGTGCCTCACAGCAGCAGCTTTTCGCTGAGCCGCACGTCCTTCGAGGAGGAGCACACTTCCAGCAGCACCTCCCCTGCTGGCGGCGCCACCCAAGCGCCTCAGGCACTGTGCACATTGGAATAAGACTTCAATAGTTTGCTGGAACAGCCTGCCTAAGCGCAAAGAGGTTGGCTAAAGAATGCCCGCAAGGCTGACAAGCTGCAACAGGGTTCAAATGAAGCTGTCTTTAGGCAAGCGCAGAAGTACTGAGGAGGCGATTGCTTCACTTGGCAAGAAAACACAGCTCAAAATTGAACCATTTGCCTTGTATTGCTTGCAAAATTGCCCAAGCGGTCTGCTCAAATAGAAGCCGCTTGCAAGCTACGAAGCTACAGGGATGGTGTGCCTGCCCGCCTTGTGCTTCGTCATAGTATCCCCCCAGGCTCCGCCACGGGAGATGAAGGTGGACCTGGCGACGTCATCCCTGTCTAGCCCTCCTAATGTTGGCTTCTTTTTGACACCATCGCCAATAACTCCCTCTCTCCCCCCCCTCATTTTGAGACACGGCCATTTTGAGAACACTGCAATCTCCGAGGAGCACGACATCTTATTTATGTCTTCGCACGGCCAATTTCAAAGCAAGACCTGCAATCAGAACGAAAGCCTCATGCCCCGTGAGTTGCTATCTGACGGGGTCCCTGGTGTCTTCCACCTCGGAAGGCAATCTGCAAAGTCCCGCCTTGACCTTTTGCTGCGGCTCCAGGACGGCAGTGCGCGCGAAGGCACGCAAAGCCCGTGGCGCCTTTGGAGCCGTCACATAGACCTGGCGCAATGCTGCCACGCTGTCGGTAGGAACAGGATTGAGTCACACATGTCCCACACACCCACACCTGCCCCGCGTCTTCCTCACATGAAAAACTAGCTGCAACGAGGTCTGCAAGCCCCTCACATGAATTTGTTGACAATTCCGGTCGCGAACCTTGATCTGTGTGTCTTTGTGCCCCCGCGCTGCAAATTCAGCCACTGACAAATGGAGTCGCTTGACCAGTCAAAACAGGACAAACTGTTTGGCAGGGAAACCATCTGGTCCAAAGAGCTCAAAGTACACCAACCCACAAGTTGAGAGGTTGGCCAGCCGTACAGAACTTCCCAAATGTCCAAAGAAGCTGACCAACTGGCTGCTGCCTTGACTGAAGCTTCTCCGAACCGAGATTGGAGTTTTCTCCATCCCGCGCCTGCACCACTTCTGCTGCAGCAGAGGTGCCTACATTCTGGACCTGCCAGCGCAAGCGGACGCTTGGCAAACAGAGCTAGATCTTGGTCTTTGGCGAACTCTATCAACACGAACACCAAATTGATGAACAAATTGATGAATCTGCTTGCAAGAACTGCTTGACGCATCTTGACGCATGTTGATGCCCTACTCTCAGGGGAGCCTTCCACACGGCAAGCTCACTGTGCCTCCAGTGTGGCTGTGGCGGAGCTCAAGGTGGCAAGCTCCACCTGGGTCGGGGCATTGGCCGGTTGACCGTTCAATCCCCCTGTCGACTAGACCTGTCTCAAAGCTTAGCAAATCGTCTTTTGAATTCCCTAACCCAAGCAGGGGGCGAGAGGCACAGTCTGCGGGGACAAGCGTGCATCTGCCCTTCGATAGATGATATCGATCTGCACATGATTAGTGCTTGCTCTCTTGCTTGAGAGTGCGTCCTTCCTTGGTTAGCATTTTCCAGGCTGTTCACAACAGTTGATATGCTAGCAAACAGCCGTGTCAGCCTTGTAAACAGGCACCGGCTGTGACGAACGTTCATGGGCAAATGCCAACCACTCCAAGCACAGCAAGTCCGGGTTTCGCGTTCAACTGGGCTCTGGCGATACCCGGCTTCCGAAACCATGCCTGAAGGTCGCTGTACTCAAATCGAGTGTATGTCAGCCTTGGCTTGCTGACAACAAAGTGGAACCTGTTCGCAAAGCCCTCTGGAAGTACCTCCATTGAAGAAACTGCCATTGTCCCATCGGTTCTGACCCAAATCCTTTTGCACACCAAAGAGCCCAAAGCCGAAGGGGAAGGCAAACTCCATTTGGCTGCGATAGCCCAGGTGTAAACCTTCGTGATACACCACGTCGCCTCAGCGAGAAGCTGACTCTCTCTCTCTCTCTTTTTCTCTCTCGCTCTCTCTCTCTCTCTCGCTCTCTCTCTCTCTCTCTCTCTCTCTCTCTCTCTCTCCCCTTGCACAGTTGTTGTTGCTCAACACTGAGCCAAAGATGTGTTCTCTGCTATGCTTCGTTTCACACTCATCCTTCAAATGCTTCCATTACAAGAAACTGTTTCTGATGAGCTTGGCGGTACGATTTCTCGACTTCTGAGTCACTGGCCATGGCGAATCGTGCCTCCGGCTGCCAAGATCGCCTTCTCTGCAGAGTGCTTGGCCGCCTCGGAGGATGCCTCGGGCCAAATGACACTTCTGACGGAATCTCTCCAGGTCTTTTCTGCATCAAGCTGGATGCCACTTTGTCCTGTGGGCTGCACAGGAGATGGGAACTGTCGTTCTCAGTCTCCCCTCCTGGTTCCTCTGATATGTCACGTCAGCGGACAAGAACACATATGTTCATATGTCCCGAAAACAATGCATGATATGGTCTTGACCTTGTCTGGGTGCAGCCAGACTGCTTCCTCCAAGCACTTGGGCCAGCTGGTAGGCAGCCGTCCAGAGGGCGATGCCCCCAGAAGCGCAGCAGCCACTGCCTCCCCGGTGCATTCGCCCCCGTAGTACGACCTGACGGCTTGTCAATGAATAAAGTGGTGTGAGGGGTCAAAAGAGCTGGCAAAGGTTGCGCATCAAGAACATGGCTGCCTGCTTTCAATGAATTATTGTGCAGTGCACGTCAGCAATTTGCGAGTAAGCTCCAGGCAGCAACACTGCAGGGACGTCAGCAAGCCAGGGAATTTCCTGCCATCACAAGCCATGGCTTGGCAAGCCAGTATAATATTCAGTGTCGCACCAAGACCATGCATCACATTGCATGGACCCATGATATGCAAGTCCTCTCATATTTCACTTCCCTCATGGAGCTTCCTCTTGTCATCAGGATGCATTGGGCAACGCAGGAAAGCCCCTAGGGCTGCTCAGGGACTGCCTCCCATGTTCCGCAATCAGGTCAGCGGTCGGGGTCCTTGGGGCTGCCGACGTTGAGCACCACCACCAAGGGCTTGCCCTCCGCTTTGGCGCGCACGGCGCAGCGCCGGGCCAGCTCGTCCTCCGAAGGGCTCAAGTCGTTTCCCCCCTTGGCCTCAAGTCATAGCCGCTGTGTTTTTGCGGGGTCAATGTTTCACGCATCGCTTGGACCTCTCAGCGAATGGTGTGCGACTGCAGCAAGAACGAGACACCGCTCAACTCCCAAGGCTGAAGTCCTGAAGGCCAGGCAGGCGCATGTGCGGCTGGTCCACACCCTCACACTCCCAGAAGCCATCGGTGCCTGGACGGTACGTGACCATCTGATGCGTTGCCGCTTGCAAAATACGTTCTCGTTTGCAGCGTGCCTGCCCAGGCAGTCTGGCTCAACAGTTGAGTCCGGTTTGGGAATAGCGCTTCGCTTCCATCCCAAACTGTTGCATTCGCCGGCTGCGAATAGATGGTACGAGCCCCTGGGCATGCCAAGGCTAACACCCATTCCGGCTCTCACTGCGATATGCCTGCAAACGAAAAAAAAGAAGAGAGTAGTGAGGCTGCAAATAACCACCGGATCCACCAGATCCACCAGTTTTCGAATTGAGAACGAAAAGCCTCCAACTCAGCCAGCCAAGCCATCGCCTAGGACCATCACCGCGGCGTCGCACTCAGAGACCAGCTGCTCGGCGCGGTTCATGGACTTTGCTTCCCTTGCCTTGGCCTGGCTCACAACACATTCGGCGGTTCCCATTTGGGTTCCGGGATCGGTTCTATCTGGAAGTCTGTCGATAGCGAACACATCCCGAGCGGGGAACGGTTTTCAATCACACACACACACAAACACGCATGTTCAGCTGAATGAGGTTGAGCAAATAGAAAAAATCCTGAGATCAAGCGCACGAAAAGGTTGAGGCTGAGACAGCTCTCGGCACATCACCAAAGAACATGGCCAATGGATGTCTTCGTTGTTCTGCCACAGCTGCTGAAAAAGGAAATGCGGAGTTGTGGTGTCTCTCAGCCTCCGTGATTCAAATGGCAGTAGTCCGGTGCCGGAAACTGATGGATGTCGGTTTCCATCTGGTTTCATTTCAAGGTACTCCGACTTTGGGTTCGTGCGGTTGCCTTTTGGGCATGTGTTGGGCTTCCTGTTGGCTTGCCTTTGGTGAATCATCCAAACAAAGTGCTTGGCGTTGAGTTGCCAGGTGGCCACGTTTGCCAGCACAGATTTGAACATATGGCGCAATTAAGAAGCTAGTCACGATCAACATCTGCCCAAACACTTGCTTCCTGTCGTCATGCCAACCTAGCAAAGGTTGCTTTCATATACTTCCAGAAGCATGATCCACAATGCTCCTGGAACAGTCAATAGCCCCCGGACATCATGATCCGGGAAATCGCTCATCCTCCCGGTAGAGGCGTTGTGTCTTGCCTAGGGCTGGTTTTTTCGGCTGGCTTTTCGCATCCCCAGCATCACCGGTGTCACTATTGGTTCTGATTCGGTGGCAGTTGGGGGCTGCTCGGGGTCTGGCTTGATTAGGGGCAGTAAAGGGCTGACATCCAGGCTGCTGTTGGGCGGGTTCAAAGTTGATTTTGGGTGGGTTTAATGGTGGCGTAGGTTCTCTTTAGAGTGTGGTTACGTGAGTGGTGGGCTGGTTTCGGTGGTTTGGGGCAACGCTCCACAACCAATCCTAAACCAGCCCAAGTCCCAGCCAGGTCAAAAGCACCAAGTAGGAGCAGAAAAAAGCATTTAGGATTTTAGGACTTCGCGCAACTCAAACTAGGTATACGGCACATAGCCGGCCGTGAGGTTTTCTCATGCACGTGACCGCCTCTGCGCTCATGCGCTGTAAATTCCATGGCGCAATTACAAGCAGTTTCACACCCAAACCTATGTTTGGCCCCACGAGCGCCACGTTAGTCAAGAGTTCGAGGACTGTTTCGTAATGGGGCGCAACTACTTGCAAAGACACAGCGAACACCTTTTTGCATGCCGAGAGCCTGCGTGTCACAGTCCTTGCTGACCATCATATCACCGTGCTTGTCACAGAAAGGGTAGCCCCAAAAAAGAATGTGTGGTTGCTTGCTTTCATGTGAATGTATTGAACACCTCCATTTTGCCCATGTTTCTTGACACACACACACACACACACACATATATATATATATATATATATACGGTACCCCCCCCCCGGGACCCCCCCCCCAAGCCTCAAAAAGGTTGGAAAAGCTGCAAAAATCGCAGAAAAAACAAGGTCTTCTGGAAGAGGAACAACCAAGGTCCTATGGCAGTGAAAGAAACCAAGATCTTCTGGTGGAAGGGCACCAAACCAGAAAAAACAGAAAAAACAAAAAACTAGGGGCCTCGCGAAGAAGGGCCCCAAAACCAGCAAAACCCGAAAAAACAAGAAAAACCCCCAAAAAAAAAACGGGTCCTCCACAAAAAGGGTGACCTCCATCATCTATCTCCTAGACCCTGGTGGCTTTTCTGGCTTTTCTGGTTTGGGGCCCTTCTTCATGAGCCCCCTGGTGTTTTGGTTTTTTCTGGTTTTTCTGGTGTTTTTCTGGTTTGGGGCCCTTCTTCATGATGACCCTAGTTACTGTTGTTTTTGGTTGTTTGAAGACATAAATCTCAACAACCCAACAAAACTCAGGGAAAACTAAACAACAGAACACGGGCAAAAACCCCCAAGACCAAACCCATTTGGCAAAAACCGACACTTCTCCTCTGGGTTGTTTTGTTGTTTTCTCCTGATGCAGCTCTTTTGAAGGCTCCTTAATGAAGGCTCCTGGTCCAGCTCCTTTTCACACTCGTTATAAGGCTCTTTGTACAAGGCTCCTTATAAAACTCCTCATCAGGCTCCTGTAAAGCTTCTTGTCGGACTCCTTTTGAATCTCCTTATACGGCTCTTCTATGTCATCGCTCCATATAAGGATCGCAGTATAAAGCTGCTTGCAGCGCTCCTTTTGATACTCCTTACACGTTGATTAAGGCTCCTTGAAGGCTCCTTGTACAGTTTCTTGCACACATGCTTGTACAGCTCCATTTAAGGCTCATGATAAAGCTCTTTTATAGGGGTCATTGCAAAGCTGCATTTAAGGCTCCTTATACAGCTTATAATGCACATGCTACAGTTCTTATAAAGCTCCTTATACTCCTTGAAAAGCTGCTTGTCGGGCTCCATGTACAGCTCCTGTTAAAGCTCTGTAAAAAGAACTCCTTATAAGGCTCCTTATACCAAATTGGACTCCAATTGAGGTTTAATCAGTGTTTAAAGGAAGAAAGTCTAGTAGGATGTCTATGTTGAATGAGAACGGAAAGGACGTCTCCTTTCCGTTATGTGATGTGAAACTAACATTAACTTGCAGAACGTGCAAAGAATCTAATAGGGCACGAGTTTCACCAGACTTCTATCTTCACTTAGAAAGTACGTAAAGCGAACATCTGGTTAGATTTGTAATAGAATTGAAGAACAAAACATGTGTGGTTGAATGTTTATTTTCAACTGAGGATTAAAGTAGGAAGTACTTTCCAAATCGGCCTTTAATCAAAGATAATTGCTATGTATATGGACTTTGAATGTCTATGTTGATTGCTAATTTGAGTAGGAAAACCTTTCCCAAAAGGACTTTTGATCAAAGTCAATTGCAGTTTGGCAAGCACGTGGAAAGGTAATGGAGTGGAGCAGATTTAAAAAGGCTGGCAAATAAGCAAATGTGCAAAGCTATGGTAGCTTTTGAGTGGACTTGCAAAAATGGAAGATGTGCAAAGGAGGAAAAGTGGATCATGGGGGTGTGCGCATATATATATATATATATGTATATATATATATATATTTGTAGCAAGTGCGTGTGTCCTGGGGGTGGTCCGGGGGGGGGGGTAGCATATATATATATATATACACATGCGTTTATATACCAATTCCTGCAATGCAAGGGCTTTCTTTTGCTACTTGTGTGAACCCTCTGAACAACAGAAAATGCCCCTCCACTTTGCATCTTGACACGGCAACGAACATATTTACATCCCCCTTCAACCCCCCCATCCCCCCCCAACCGCCCAATCAGCTGAAAACCCCACAGCCGTCTATGTGCCGTGGACCAACTACCAAAAGCTAAAATCCGAAGGAAACTCAAACCTCACAAATCCAACCTCAAAAGGAAAGTTCAAGTACTAAATCAAATGGAAACTCAAATCCCAAAAGTCCAATCTCAAAAGGAAGCTCGAGCAGTACCGAATCAAATGGAAACTCAACCCCTCAAATCCAATCTCAAAAGGAAGCTCTACAATACTAAATCAATTGCACACCCAAATTTGGCCCCAGCAATACTGGCGAATTCTAAACTGACTGACTTGGTGAGTGGTCATCTGTCATTCGTCATCTATTTGGGGATGTTGCTGAAGGCGGGGTCCGATGAAATCAAAGCTGGCCATCATGCCTTGACATCGCAGTTGTGGACTCGATTCATCCCATGCCAACTTCGCAACACTCTTCCCTTCCTTCTCTTCCTTACCTTTCTTTCCTTTCCTTCCCTCCAAACAAAGAAATAAGGAAAAGTAAGGCAACGATTCCACGTGCCCACCCGTGGTGCCTCCGCCGCTTGTTGCAGCTGGCCCTCGGCGCCCAGCACCCCCAGCGCGGCGCCCGCGCAGACCATCGTGGCCCAGACGGGGGCGGCGGCGCCGCACAGCACCGCCGTGAGCGCGCAGCCGGAGCCGCCCAGGCAGCCCAGTCCCAGGCCCCGCAGCAGGTGCGCCTGGCCAGTCATCAAAAACTAGTGAGAAAAGCCGTAAAACATGTAAACGGCCATTGTAAGCCACGAGCTTGGTTTGGAGTTGCCTTGAACTGAAAATAACTGAAAGCAACAAGGCCCCAAGTTGGACAACACGTCCTTTGAACTTGCCCCTAAGCACTTGCAAACAGCCTTCCAAGATAGATCCCAGAGCCGACTCACCCAAACTGATTCTGAAGTGGCTTCTTTGGTTTCCAAGCAGGCCTTGCGCGAGGGCACTCCGCCTTCTCCCGCGGGGTTGCTGAACTCCATAGCGACCAACGAAGTTCCAGCCTGCCAAAAGCTCGCAAACTGTGCGCTGAGAGCCATGTCAAAGCGGCAGGCCAAACACACCTTGATAAAATACAAGTTCAAAGCGGCAGGTCGCAAAGCAGCCAACCCAAGAACTGCAAACAGATGACGCTGCTCAAAAAGTCCATTACGAGCCAGTCTGGCCCGGTCCCAGGCCTCTTCTGGGTTTGTGTGGCGCAAGCCCAGTGGCCGCAGGCACGGCATCACGCGGCGCCGGAAGAACTCCTCCAGGGGAATGTCCCCCCCCCCAGTTGGGAACTGCGCAAACTCAATTGTCCACAATCCTCTAAACACTGCGCTCCCACGTGTATGCATATACTGTGTATATTCATAACTGTATATATATATATTATATGTCATACATATGATACACGAAGCATGGCTAGCCTGCCTTCTGGGAGAAGCAGGATGCCACCTGCAGCACCCCATCCAGGAACTTCGCCTTGCAGCGCCAAACTCAGCTCAAGCCAAATGATTCGAAGGCTTGCTGCTCTCAAGCGGGCATGCTGGATCAATGGCATGGGATTCAGCCGAAATCTACGGATTCGCAAGTGCAAAAAAATCCCAGTTGTCACAAGGAGGCAAGTGTGTTCCACACTGGGCACTGCGTATTCTGCTTGTCACCACAATCCCCTACATCGAATGTGGGTCCGTTTTGACACAAGGGAACAAAGCCGGACAAAATGCTCGCTTTACAGAGAAATCTGCAAGCTCAACATCAACATCCCCCAAAATGACAGCGTGTATACACAAATCGTCATGGTTTACGTGATAACAAATGTCTAATTCCCAGAGATATGTTCTACCTTCATCATTACCTAGTGTTCATTAGGTTACTATTGCCTTCTCCAACATGGAAAGGCTTATAAGATGAAGAAGATATGGAAATGGTTGGTAAAAACAATGGAGGTACGATGACAAGATGTCCCATGTCTTTCTTTGTCTAATCCTTACCTCTCACATCCCAAATTATATTGCAAAGTAATAAATTGCATAAAGAAAGAACGGGACGCGGAAGGAGGTAAGAGATGGCGTATAATCACCTTCTTCATGTACACGTCATTCCTTTCAAAATGTCATAACGTAATTCATCCCCATGTAAAATCCTCAAACAAGAAATGCTTTGAGAAAAACCAAGATGTGGATATGAAAGCAAATAATACCATTGGTTGACCTTTTTTGTTTCACGTTCTACCTTCATATCGCCTCGGTTTCATTTAATTTGCTTATCATGTCAATTTATCTCTGTCTCTTCTCTAAGCTACGCTTTATTTGCATTGTTCTTATCCTTAACATAACTCTGTGTTTTCGCTTTTCGTATATAATGCCATCATTGTTTCTAACTAACTTGCCTGTCTTCATATTAAGATTCGATTTGTGTTCAATATCCATCACGTTCATAGTTGTCTGGTTCAATTCGGTTCAATTACTTTTCAATTTCTGTCTTTATATTGTCATTTGTCTTTGTGTTTCTAGTGTTATAAGTTTATTGCTGTGGATTTGTGAAAGCATGACATGAGAGGAGTGATTCTGTGAGATCCTATGTACCATCAATAAACCAAAAACTCTAAAAAAAAAAAATGCACGCTCATCCCTTCCTAGCATTCGTCCGGATTCGCTGGTTGGTCAATTAATATTCTTGGTTGTTGACGCGTTACGTCGTGAAGATCTTATTGGATAAAACGGTGGTAGGAAGATTACTAACTTTGTTAAGATTTCATGATTAAGACTAGCTGATATCGAGAGGGAAACCTTCATTGGGAACTATCCCATTCACTAATTCCTGTCGAAGTCTCTAGAATCCATGGAAAGACGAAGTAATGTAAGCCCTCCCAAGTAAGAGCTGACTGGGGGGTGCCCACCATCAAACCATCGAGGAGCCCTAGGCATTGTCAGCTGCGGAGAGCGCCTCGTAGTGCCGGGCCACTGGCTGGCCGCTGGCGTCACAAGCGCCCATCCTGTGCCCAGGACCACACATGGCACTGCAAAAGCAAACGGAAGCCCCTTGCAAGACTGTGCCTCTGGCGTCACAAGTGGGCAAATATCAAATTGTTGGTCTGTCCTGCGGGCCACTAGGCCAAGGCCCAGCAGAGCTGGCTTGTTAAACTTCCATAGCTGTGGTGAAAGCAAGAGCACGACGTGGCACTTCGCTGACAGGATGTATAGCTTGGAGAACATCCAAACAAGGGCCATGCATCGTCAACTAAGTTTTCAATGATGAAGGAGCGCTGTCCTCTTCAATCCCTCGAGCTCCGGGTTCTTTGTCGGCCGCTCACCCAAAAGGCAGCCGCTCTCATGCACAAGCCTGGGCAAGCACAAAGCAAAGGCTCGCCTAAGTGAGTGGAAGAGTCGGAATTGCTTCCCTAACACCCATCAGCCCAACCTTTCTAGCAACCTAGGTTAATTGCCTGTCATGTTGGATTGTTGGGCGCTGCATCTCCTCATCTCGGAAGTGACGGCTCCGATTTTGTGAAGAGTGATTTGTTGTTTGACACCCCTGGACATCTGCCAAACCTTCTGACTGACATGGCGACATCCTGAGCTGCCCTTGAGGCTTGGCAATGGCTATAGTGCAGAGAATAGACAAGGACCACGCGGACTGCTTAATTGTCTTGTGGCCAGGACACTCTACGCCAGTTCCACTCAGCGCTGTCTGTAGGGCCTCCAAGATGGTGGGGCTCCGATTTGGGTGCACGCGGCTGCCTCAAATGCAGTCGAAGCATGCAAGCACGACGAGATTAAATGAATGATCTGAATAAACTTCATTAAAATTCAAATTGCCGCTCATCTGCGTGGGCTTTGTTCTGAGTCGACATCAGGAGTACATCATGCGACTCCCGCTTGTGGCTGCGAGCTCTCTCTAGACAAGCGGAAGCCCGTTTCTTTCGAAGATGCACCGCCGCCCGGGGAAAGGAAATCGTAAGCACGGGTCCACCTCGTAAGAATTGGCACTCACCTTTGGTGCTCAAACATGGCTGGGGCAAGAACTGGCAAGGCCCGGTTGCCAGGTTTCAAAACATGTGCTATTGTGTACTCCCGTCAGCAGTCTGCTGTCTCACACGCGGGCCAGGGCGTGCTTCTCCAGTCAGCAGAAGCAGACTAGAAGCACGCCAAGTGAACAAACACTGAACACGTCAAAAAGCGGCATGCAAATCAGAGTTACAGTCAATGGCGCACTCTAGCTTGGCCGACAAGCAGGAATGAACTTGTGGGATGCGCTCCTGGTGAGGTGGCTAGAGCAATGCCAATGAGAGGATGAAACCTTTCCCGTTCATGCCGCCTGCCAAAAGACGCCGCGCAAGGAAAATTATGCACAACTCTGACAAACACTCAAACCACTAGGTGTCACTAGTACCATCTGCACTTGCGTCACTTCTAGACGACTCTTGCAGACGACTCGACGCTTCGGACTGAGGCGCTGCCGCCGCCCTGCAGCGTGGTCTCGGCCGCCTGGGGGCCCAGCAGCGCCACGCGCTTGAGGCTCGCGACGGCCAAGGGCAGAGCAGAGTCCTCGTTCTTCAGAAGCACCTGAAAGCTCAAAGCTTCTCTGGGAGCTCTCACATATAAGAATCTAATTAGGTTTGTTTAGATCAGAGAGCCAATGTCCGCCGACATTGCTCGGCGTGTCGGACACCTAAGAGAGGATAGAGGATAACCCCCCCCCTAACCCCCCCCCACCCGACGTCTGATACGTGGGGGGGGGGGGCGTAAGAGGGAAGAATTGGGCCTATGTGTCGCCCAAGGCCCTGAATAATAGTTTCCCGGGTTCTCCCTGGGCCAGTTCCAGGATATTAAAATAAATAAATAAATAAATAAATAAATCAAAAAAACAATGATTTTTTTTTAAATTTCTGGAGGCCTCCATTTTTTGATGTTTTCTAAATAAAATAGAAATAGATAGTTTCCTGGGTTCTCCCTAGGCCAGTTCCAGGATATTTAAAAAATGTTAAAAAATCAAATATATAGTTTTTTTTTTTTTTTAACAACTCAAATAATTTAAATAGTTTTTTATTTTTTTAAAATTTCTGAAGGCCTCCAAAAATTTAAAAAATAAATAAAAATCAATTAATTTAAAGAACAAATCAAATAATTTAATTATTTATATTCTTTTTTTTTAATTTTCTGAAGGCCTCCAAAAATTTAAAAAATAAAAAAAATAAAAACCGACTAATTTAAAGAAAAAAACAAATAATTTAATCATTTATATTCTTTTTTTTTAATTTCTGGAGGCCTGCAAAAATATAAAAAAATTTAAAAAAATATAAATCGTTTCGTGGGTTCTCCCTGGGCTAGTTCCAGGATATTTAAAAAAAATAAAAATAAAAAATTAAAAAAATTCAATTAATTTAAATATTTATATTTTTTAAATTTTTGGAATTTCTGGAGGCCTTCAAAAATTTTAAAAAAATAAAAAATATAAATAGTTTCCTGGGTTCTCCCTGGGCCAGTTCCAGGATATTTGAAAATTTTTAAAAAAATCAATTAATTGAAAAAAATCAAATAATATAAATATTTATATTTTTTAAATTTTTTAAATTTCTGGAGGCCTCCAAAAATTTAAAAAAATTAAAAAATATAAATAGTTTCCTGGGTTCTCCCTGGGCCAGTTCCAGGATAATTGAAAAATTTAAAAAAAATCAAATAATTTAAAAAATTCAAATAATTTAAATACTTATATTTTTATTTTTTAAATTTCTGGAGGCCTCCAAAAATTTAAAAAAAAAAAATATAAATAGTTTCCTGGGTTCTCCCTGGGCCAGTTCCAGGATATTTGAAAAATTTAAAAAATTCAAATAATTTAAAAAAAAATCAAATAATTTAAATATTTATATTTTTTAAATTTTTTAAATTTCTGGAGGCCTCCAAAAATTTAAAAAATTTAAAAAATATAAATAGTTTCCTGGGTTCTCCCTGGGCCAGTTCCAGGATATTTGAAAAATTTAAAAAATTCAAATAATTTAAAAAAATTCAAATAATTTAAATATTTATATTTTTTAATTTTTTTAAATTTCTGGAGGCCTCCAAAAATTTAAAAAATTTAAAAAATATAAATAGTTTCCTGGGTTCTCCCTGGGCCAGTTCCAGGATATTTAAAAAAATTAAAAAATTCAAATAATTTAAATAAATCAAATAATTTACATATTTATATTTTTTAAATTATTTAATTTTTTGGAGGCCTCCAGAAATTTAAAAAAAAATAAAAAATATAAATAGTTTCCTGGGTTCTCCCTGGGCCAGTTCCAGGATAATTGAAAATTTTTAAAAAAATCAATTAATTGAAAAAAATCAAATAATTTAAATATTCATATTTTTAAATTTTTTTAAATTTCTGGAGGCCTCCAAAAAATTAAATAATTTAAAAAATATAAATATTTGAATTATTTGAATTTTTTAAATTATTTGATTTTTTTAAAATTTTTCAAATATCCTGGAACTGGCCCAGGGAGAACCCAGGAAACTATTTATATTTTTTAAATTTTTTAAATTTTTGGAGGCCTCCAGAAATTTAAAAAATTTAAAAAATATAAATATTGAAATTATTTGATTTATTTAAATTAATTGAATTTTTTAAATTTTTTAAATATCCTGGAACTGGCCCAGGGAGAACCCAGGAAACTATTTATATTTTTTTAAATTTTTTAAATTTTTGGAGGCCTCCAGAAATTTAAAAAATTTAAAAAATATAAATATTTAAATTATTTGAATTTTTTAAATTATTTAAATTTTTTAAATTTTTCAAATATCCTGGAACTGGCCCAGGGAGAACCCAGGAAACTATTTATATTTTTTTATGTTTTTTTAAATTTTTGGAGGCCTCCAGACATTTAAAAAAATTAAAAAATATAAATATTTAAATTATTTGAATTTTTTAAATTATTTGATTTTTTTTTAAATTTTTCAATTATCCTGGAACTGGCCCAGGGAGAACCCAGGAAACTATTTATATTTTTTAAATTTTTTAAATTTTTGGAGGCCTCCAGAAATTTAAAAAATTTAAAAAATAAAAAAATATTTAAATTATTTGAATTTTTTAAATTATTTGATTTTTTTAAATTTTTCAAATATCCTGGAACTGGCCCAGGGAGAACCCAGGAAACTATTTATATTTTTAATTGTTTTAATTTTTTGGAGGCCTCCAGAAATTTAAAAAAATTAAAAAATATAAATATTTAAATTATTTGAATTTTTTAAATTATTTGATTTTTTTAATTTTTTTCAAATATCCTGGAACTGGCCCAGGGAGAACCCAGGAAACTATTTATATTTTTTAATTTTTTTAAATTTTTGGAGGCCTCCAGAAATTTAAAAAATTTAAAAAATATAAATATTTAAATTATTTGAATTTTTTAAATTATTTGATTTTTTTTAAATTTTTCAAATATCCTGGAACTGGCCCAGGGAGAACCCAGGAAACTATTTATATTTTTTAATTTTTTTAAATTTTTGGAGGCCTCCAGAAATTTAAAAAATTTAAAAAATATAAATATTTATATTATTTGATTTTTTTCAATTAATTGATTTTTTTAAAAATTTTCAAATATCCTGGAACTGGCCCAGGGAGAACCCAGGAAACTATTTATATTTTTTATTTTTTTTAAATTTTTGGAGGCCTCCAGAAATTTAAAAAATTTAAAAAATATAAATATGTAAATTATTTGATTTATTTAAATTATTTGAATTTTTTAATTTTTTTTAAATATCCTGGAACTGGCCCAGGGAGAACCCAGGAAACTATTTATATTTTTTATTTTTTTTAAATTATTTTATTTTTTTATTTTTTTTAAGTATCCTGGAACTGGCCCAGAGAGAACCCGGGAAACTTTTTTTTGGAGGCCTCCAGATTGTTTTTTTATTGAATTATTTAAATTATTTGATTTTTGTTAATTTTTCAAATATCCTGGAACTGGCCCAGAGAGAACCCGGGAAACTATTTATATTTTTAAAATTGTTTGGAGGCCTCCAGATATTTCAATAGAATTAAAAAAAATATAAATATTTAAATTATTTGAATTTCTTTTTATTTTTGTTTTTAAATATTGATTTTTTTACATATCCTGGAACTGGCCCAGAGAGAACCCGGGATACTTTTTTTTGGAGGCCTCCAGATTGTTTTTTTTTGAACTATTGAAATTATTTGATTTTTTCAAATTTTTTAAATATCCTGGAACTGGCCCAGAGAGAACCCGGGAAACTATTTTTATTTTTTAATTTGAAATTTTTGGAGGCCTCCAGATTTTTTTAAAACATATTTAAATGATTTGAATTCTTTATTTGTTTTGATTTTTTGCTTTTTTTAAATATCCCGGAACTGGCCCAGAGAGAACCCGGGAACCTATTTTTTCATTTTTTTGGAGGCCTCCAGAAATTAAAAGAATATATATTAAATGTAAAGACTTATTATCTTTTTAATTATTCAAATTATTCATGTTTTTCAACTTTTTCCAATATCCTGGAACTGGCCCAGGGAGAACCCGGGATATTACTCAAAAAAATAAAAAATGGAGGCCTCCAGAAAGTTAAGACATTTTAATAAATGAATGTGTATTGTTTTGCTTGTTATTTTTTCAAGCTTGCTGAATATCCGGGAACTGGCCAGGGAAAACTTTTTTTTAGACGCCTCTACAAATTTAAGAACAAATAACTACAAAAACAAACTCTATATTTTTAAATATCCGGGAACTGGCCAGGGAGAACCCTGGAATTTAATTATTGTTTTTGTACAAAAAATGGAGGCCTCCAGAAATTTAAAAATTAGAAGATAAATAATTTTAGATTATTTGACATGTTTAAAACATTTTTTAAATATCCTGGAACTGGCCCAGGGAGAACCCTGGATTTTTTGTTGGTTTTTGGAGGCCTCCAGAAATTAAAAAAAAATAATACTTAAATTATCTGATTTTTTAGGTTGTTTAAACAGAATGAAACTGGCCCAGGGAGAACCCTAGAAATGATTCAATTTTCATATTTTAAAAAGAATGCCTCCAGAATTTGAACAAAAACATTTTTATAATGCTTTCTCAGGGGCCGCCAAAAGGATTGAAGGTTTATCTTCTTTGAGTATTCCGCACGGGCCCAGGGAGGGCCCAGGATATGTCTTTTTCAGGGCTCCAACAAATTGAATAGCACACGTAGTCAAATTCATAGAACTATCTAAATAACTTAAACGTTTTTGTTCCGAGCCTCCAACAAATAATGCGCTAAGAAACACATTTGTACATTCCATAATTCGAATTGTTTGAATTCGAGACACCCAGATTCTTTAAATATTCTACAATGGGCCCAGGAAGGGCCCTGGACATAACTTGGATTATTTGAACAGATATGTTGTTCAGGACCTCCAACATTTTCATCAAAATAAGCAGTTCGCATTTTGGAATTATTTGAACTTTTTCATTAGGAAAAGTTTATTTTCGGAACTAGCCCAGGGGGTGCCCTTGAAATTGTTTAAATTGTGTGAAATATCTAAATACTTAGTTACCCAAACATGTTCATTTGTTCTAACTATTTAGGATGTTGGACACAAATGAATCTGGAGTTCTCCAAAAGGCGCCCGTCCCTTTGAACATATTCGAGTAGAAAGCATGTTGTTTTATAAGACATATTCTAAGTAGACTAGTTGTTCAAATCATGTTGGTTTATAATAGTTAGACAAAATAAGGTGCTGTTTTCCAAATATTGACACGATTCTCAAAGATTCGTGTAATTAGGCTAATTAGACCCACGTTGAGAAATAGAATAAGTACCAAGCGATTGACCTTTAACTCCCCAGAAAACACCCGTCCCTTTGAGAATAATTAGAATACTTAGCATGATTATGAACCATGAGAATCATTGGATTAGATAATAGATCTGGAATTCCTGAAAGGGGCCCATCCCGTTGGGAACCATTGGACTAAATCAAATCATTATGATAAGTACAATCATTAGCAAGAATATGGATCTGGAATTCTCCCCCCCCTGGAAGTAATTGTTTGGAAAACATGAATGTGGAACTCTGGACCTCCCCAAAAGCACCCTACCCTTTGGGAATGAGAATGATACATAGAGCAATTATCAGAAGGTGCAAAGCTATGAACCTGGAATTCCCCAAACGGCACCCGCCCCTCTTGGAATAAGTAGAAGCAAAAATAGCAATGATAAGTAGGCTAATTTGCAAAACATTAATCTTCAACTCCACAAAGGCACCCGTCCCTTTGGGAACGACGTCCCTGTGGGAAGAATGATTATAACAAGTTGATAAGTAGCGCTAGACTAGAAAATGAATCTGGAATTCCTCAAAAGGGACCCGTCCCGTTGGGCAGAATTGAAATAATCCGGGTACTTCCAAAAACAGAAAATATCTGAAGTAGAAGGATTAGAGATACTATGAGTCTGAAATTCCCCAATTTGAGGAATGAAGAAATTGAAAAACAAGAATCTGGAACTCCCCACAAGCACCTGTCCCTTTGGGAATGACAATAATAAATAGAGCAGTTATCAGAGGTAGAATCACTAAAAACATTGAAAAACAAACATGATTCTGGAACTCAACAAAAGGCACCTGCCCCTCTCGGAATAAGAATAATCATTATAATATCTACGATGAGTAGACAACATTTCCCAAACATGAATTTTCAATTTCCCAAGGGCACCCGTCCCTGTGGGAGTAATTAGAAAATTAGAGCAGTTAGAATAACCAGAATAATTGAACACACATGAACCTTCCCAGAAGGCACTTGTTCCTTTGAGAAGACTGATCATAAGAAGTAGAAGGGACCCGCCCCGTTGGCAATAATTGGAAACACGGGTAGTAATCCGAATTTCCCCAAATGTCCGCAAATTTGGGAATGACCAGTTGCAAAAACAAGAGCCTGGAATTCCCGTCCCTTTGGGAATGAGAATGATCAGAACAAGAAGCAGAATGAATAGAAAAAAGCAATGAATCGGAATCCCCCCAAAGGCGCCCGCCTCTCTTGGAATAAGGAGAAAATCATGGCGATGATAAGTAGGCTAATATGCAAAACATGAATCTTCAATTCCCCAAAGGCCCGCCCCCTTGGGAATAATAAGAAACAACAGAACATGTAGAATAACTAGAAAGATTAGAGCAAACGTGAATCTGGAGATTCCCTAAAGCACCCGTCCCTTTGGGAGAATAATTATAATAAGTGAATGAGTAGATTGAATCTGGAATTCCTCAAAAGGGACCCGTCCCGTTGGGCAGAATTGAAATAATCCGGGTACTTCCAAAAACAGAAAATATCTGAAGTAGAAGGATTAGAGATACTATGAGTCTGAAATTCCCCAATTTGAGGAATGAAGAAATTGAAAAACAAGAATCTGGAATTCCCCACAGGCACCTGTCCCTTTGGGAATGCCAAGAATAAATAGAGCAGTTATCAGAACTAGAATCATTAAAAACATTGAAAAAACAAACATGATTCTGGAGCTCAACAAAAGGCACCTGTCCCTCTGGGAATAAGAATAATCATTATAATAGCTACGATGAGTAGACAACATTTCCCAAGCATGAATGTTCAATTTTTCAAGGGCACCCGTCCCTGTGGGAGTAATTAGAAAATTAGAGCAGTTAGAACAACCAGAATAATCGAACACACATGAACCTGGAGATTCCCAGAAGGCACCTGTCCCTTTGAGAAGACTGATCATAAGAAGTAGAATTAGTGTAGCAGACAATGAATCTGGAACTCCTCAAAAGGGCCGCCCCGTTGGCGATACTTGGACAATGCGGATAGTTCCAAAACACCTGAAGTTGAATAAGAGAGAGACCAGGAATCAGAATCTCCCCCAAATTTGGGAATGACCAGTTGCAAAAACAAGAGCCTGGAATTCCCGTCTTTTTGGGAATGAGAATAATCATGAGAAAAATATATCAGAAGTAGAACCAACAGAAACAAACTATGAACCTGGAATTCCCCAAAAGGCGCACGCCTCTCTTGGAATATGGAGAAATCATGGCGATGATAAGTAGGCTAGTATGCAAAACATGAATCTTCAATTCCTCAAAGGCACCCGCCCCCTTGGGAATAATAAGAAACAACAGAACATTTAGAATAACTAGAAAGATTAGAGCAAACATGAATCTGGAGATTCCCTAAAGGCACCCGTCCCTTTGGGAAGAATGATTATAATAAGTTCATGAGTAGATGTGCTAGACTAGAAAATGAATCTGGAATTCCTCAAAAGGGACCCGTCCCGTTGGGAATAATTGGAATAATTTGGGCACGCCCAAGAACAGAACATATTGTACGTAGAGTAGTTAGAGAAACAATGAATCTGAAAGTTCCCCAATTTGGAGAATAAAGAATTGGAAAAAGCAAGAATCTGGAATTCCTCGCAAGCACCCCCCCCTTTGGGAATGACAAGAATAATGGGAAGACGTACAAGGCACCCACCTCTTGTGTAGTAATTGTTGTACCTAGAACAACAAAGGTGCCCGTCCCTTGTAAATAATAATGATAGTAGTATTTTACAAGACTGATGATAAGTAGACTAATCAGCGAACGTGAATCTTGAACTCACTAAACGGCACCTTCCTGTTTGGGACCAAATAGAAAATAGGGAAATAATCTAGAACTTATTAAATGGGAGCTGCTCATTTGGGAATGGCTCGAATAGTTTGAACAATGCGGGAACCACGAATCTCGCCACCAACAGGCCCCATCCCTTTTGACACAATTATCCTACCCAGGGCAAACACGAGCTTGGAATTCCCCAAGACGCACCCCAGCTCCCTAGGGATTCAATTAGAATAATATAGAATGATTATGATAAGTAGAATACTTAGCAATCAGGGCTCTTGAATTCCCCAAAAGTCACCCGTCCCTTTGGGAATAATGATGAGAATTAGAAGAGTTATGATAAGTAGAATAGTTAGAAAACATGAATCTGGAATTCATCAAAAGGCACCCCACTTTTTGGAAGAAGTAGAATACTTAGATTAGTTCAAATAATTAGCACAAACATAAATCTGGAGTTCCCCCAAAGGCACCCGCCCCTTTCGCAATAAGTATGTAAATGAGAATAATTGTAATTTTGTGGGGAAGCATACCCAATAATTAAGACAGTAGGACAAAGATGGGTTTGGAATTCTCCAAAAGCAACCCGTCCCTCTGGGAAGAATTATAATAATTAGAACAAGTAATATAGTTATGATAAGTAGAATAGCTGGCAAACATGGATCTTGAATTCCACAAGACACACCCGCCCCTTTGGGAATGATTATAATGAGAATAAGTTGATTAGTTAGAATACTATAGTTGAAACACACATGAATCTGGAATTGGGATTTCCGAAAAGGCACCAGTCATTGGGAATAGCTAGAACAAAGGAACTAATTAGGGGCGGATTCCCACAAGGGGCCCCGTGCCGTTGGGAATGCGTGCTACAACCAGAATAATCAGAGCAGAATGACCTGGAAACCACACTGGACTTCACCAAATGGCTTGAAAACAAAGAGAATCCTTAGATTTGCTTAAGTTGTTAGAATGAGTAAAATAATTAGATCAACCATGAATGTTGATTTCCCCAAAAGGTACCCTCCTGTGGGAATACATCAGAGAGTGATGATTGCTATGAGAAGTAGACTAACTCGAACACATTTGACCCAAAATGCACCCGCCCCTTTGCGAATAAATATAAAATCACGTAGAATGATTCGAAAACACGTGAATCTGGAATTCGCCAAAGGGCAGCCGTCCCTTGGTGAAAAAAATGTAATAATCAGAATAGCTGTAAGAATTAGGACAATGCACCTGGAATTCCCCAGAGCGCGCCCGTCCCTTGGGTAATAAATAGAACAAGTATAAATTTCAATGAGCTAGAAGAAATTGTTTCGGAATTCCCCAACAGTCCCCTGCCCCTTTGGGAGTTTCTAGAATGATTCGAAAATTAAAAAGAAAAAGGGTGTTTTGTTTGTGTTAGTGTACTTGGTGTGTGTGTGTATTGCTTGACACTCTGTTTGAGTGCCCTTTGTGCTCTCAGTTTCTCTCTCTCTCTCTCTGCTTGTGTTTGCGTGCGTGCGTGCGTGCGTGCGTGCTTGCGCGCGTGCGTGCGTGCGTGCGTGCGTGCGCGCGTGTGTGTGTGTGTGTATCATGAGTGAGGGAAACATCCCCCCCGCGCGTACCACTTTGGGGGAAACAATCATCCCGCGCGCGCACGCCACATAGGACCTAATCTTCCCTGCCACGGGGGCCCCCCCCCCCCCAAGGACCGCGCGGCAATTTGATGACGTTCCACTAAACGTAGTCTTCGGGGAGCCGAAACAGGGGTCCCAGGCTCGATTCCCCCTGCCGGCTTTTTTGCTGGCTTGGGCTTCCTGCATCCTTTTGCCGAAAATCTGGCAAAACTCTGTGTTTTTGGACATCCTCTTTGCAAAAACGCTGGAAAAACCGTGTTGTTTGCGGGAAATACTGGGGAGCAAAGGGGAAGTGCAAGGATACATACATACATACAGACAAACAGACAGACATACAGACATACATTACATTACATTACATTACATTACATTACATTACATTACATTACATTACATTACATTACATTACATTACATTACATTACATTACATTACATTACATTACATTACATTACATTACGTACATTACATACATACATACATACATACATACATACATACATACATACATACATACATACATACATACATACATACATACATACATACATACATACATACATACATACATACATACATACATACATACATACATACATACATACATACATACATACATACATACATACATTACATACATACATACATACATACATACATACATACATACATACATACATACATACATACATACATACATACATACATACATACATACATACATACATACATACATACATACATACATACATACATACATACATACATACATACATACATACATACATACATACATACATACATACATACATACATACATACATACATACATACATACATACATACATACATACATACATACATACATACATACATACATACATACATACATACATACATACATACATACATACATACATACATACATACATACATACATACATACATACATACATACATACATACATACATACATACATACATACATACATACATACATTACATACATACATACATACATACATACATACATACATACATACATACATACATACATACATACATACATACATACATACATACATACATACATACATACATACATACATACATACATACATACATACATACATACATACATACATACATACATACATACATACATACATACATACATACATACATACATACATACATACATACATACATACATACATACATACATACATACATACATACATACATACATACATACATACATACATACATACATACATACATACATACATACATACATACATACATACATACACATACATTACATTACATTACATACATACATACATACATACATACATACATACATACATACATACATACATACATACATACATACATACATACATACATACATACATACATACATACATACATACATACATACATACATACATACATACATACATACATACATACATACATACATACATACATACATACATACATACATACATACATACATACATACATACATACATACATACATACATACATACATACATACATACATACATACATACATACATACATACATACATACATACATACATACATACATACATACATACATACATACATACATACATACATACATACATACATACATACATACATACATACATACATACATACATACATACATACATACATACATACATACATACATACATACATACATACATACATACATACATACATACATACATACATACATACATACATACATACATACATACATACATACATACATACATACATACATACATACATACATACATACATACATACATACATTACATACATACATACATACATACATACATACATACATACATACATACATACATACATACATACATACATACATACATACATACATACATACATACATACATACATACATACATACATACATACATACATACATACATACATACATACATACATACATACATACATACATACATACATACATACATACATACATACATACATACATACATACATACATACATACATACATACATACATACATACATACATACATACATACATACATACATACATACATACATACATACATACATACATTACATACATACATACATACATACATACATACATACATACATACATACATACATACATACATACATACATACATACATACATACATACATACATACATACATACATACATACATACATACATACATACATACATACATACATACATACATACATACATACATTACATACATACATACATACATACATACATACATACATACATACATACATACATACATACATACATACATACATTACATACATACATACATACATACATACATACATACATACATACATACATACATACATACATACATACATACATACATACATACATACATACATACATACATACATACATTACATACATACATACATACATACATACATTACATACATACATACATACATACATACATACATACATACATACATACATACATACATACATACATACATACATACATGCATACATTACATACATACATACATACATACATACATACATACATACATACATACATACAGCATTACATTACATTACATTACATTACATTACATTACATTACACATTACATTACATTACATTACATACATACATACATACATACATACATACATACATACACATACATACATACATACATACATTACATACATACATACATACATGCATACATACATACATGCAGACATTACATACATACATTACATTACATTACATACATGCATACATGCATTACATACATACATGCATTCCATACATACATGCATGCATGCATACATGCATACATGCATACATACATACGTACATACATTACATACATATATACATGCATACATACATACATACATACATACATACATACGAGAGAGGGAGATTGGGGAGAGAGAGGCTTGGGGGGATGGGGAGGTTGGGGAGCAGAGGGAGGGAGAGAGGACGACAGAACACACCAGGGAGACAAGGGGGAGAGGAAGAAGGAGAAAAGGGAGAGGACAATGTCGGCGGACTGAGCCGGAGGCTCTAAAGTTGGACCTAATGTTTATGAACTTGCAGTTGTCGTTGGTTTGTTGCGTCTGCCCTCACACATGCTAACGTCTCGCCTAGAGTGGACTCCAGGAAGGTCTTTGCGATCCTTGATCGTGACCCTCATCATATATCAAGCCAGTAGCCCAAAGTGGGATCACCCACGCAACCACCGTGGATGCAGCTTGAAGAGCTTGATCTGTGCTGAAGAAACAACCACTGGCCAAAAAGGCTGGTGAGTTATGGCATTCTAGGGCATAATGAGAGTGATCACGGCAAATGGGAGCGCAGTGTGCACTGCATTCACGGCTAGATTTGTAGTATATGTGAGGAATCTGCTCAAAGGGAGAAACAACAATCTGGCAAGTTCCAAAGTCCCATGAGTGGGCAAGTAACAAAGGCCGCACAATGCACGTCCACTTTCGGAAGGTGGGAGGGTGTGGAAAGATCACAGGAGGCACCTGGCGCCTTTGCCAAGGCGCAAGAGACTCCAGCGCCGCGCGCTTGAAAACGGCCTTCCGCTCGGCCACCGGCGGGGCGTGGTTGACGTCCCGGTGCCGGTCTGCGTCGCTTGTCTGGTGCAACAGCCCAACAGAAGAAGCTCATGGGGCTCTCCACGAACCAACTAGAAGCATTTACAATCCATCTCACCTGGCAGTCAAACGCGGCACTGTCTTCTTGGGCACCTGCCTGGCCGCGGATAGCGCAGCAGCGTCCGCAGCACTGGGCGGCAGCGCTCGTCCAAAAGCGTTGAGGTCACCTCCCCTCGGTGCGCCTGCGCGTCCCACTCCTTCCCACTTGGGCGTGGGAAGATGTGGCCAATCAAAAGACTATGTTGACACATGCCCATATCGTGTGACTTTGGTCATTCCAGCTCTAACCGAGCGCACCAAGGACGCTCCAGCCCCATGCCTTCTCCAAGAGGTAGCCTCCGTAGTAGCGGGGCTCAATGCCCGGCATCTCCACATTGAGGCCAGCACTCAACGCCTATGCACCGCCCCGACCCAAAGGCGTTGTCAGGTCTTGAAGCTGACTCAAGCGAGGCTGCTGGAACGCCGAAGCAAGCCAGAACGTCGCAGTGTGGCAAACGGAAGGAATACAAAGGCTGCTGAGAAAGCTGCTCACATCACTAATCAACAAAGCAGCTCTCAGGCACGTGTACCAGACAAACAAAGCATCGCGTTTCCTCGGAGGTGCAGAAATAACTGGCGACAACTATTGGCATGCGTATCAAAATGAGAAGCAAGCTGACAGAGACCAACCGTCTCAAGGCTGGGTCGTCGAAAAACTCTGGGCGAAAGGGCAACCTTCCAGAAGGGCAGGCTCTAATTTTGGAACCACCTCAAAACCAGCACGCAAACCGCAAACCCCCCTAAAAAGTGCTTTTATAAATATCACGCCTCCAGTCACCAAACCCACAAAAGAATGCCACACGCGCCTCCAAAGTGGTGCGGTTCGCCCACCAGTCAGAGACCACAAGGCCGGTGAAGCCCCAGTTGTTCCGGAGCGTCTCCTGCCATGGGTTGTTTGCAGCGTCCAAAACAGGGGCGCTCAAAATGAGTGGCTTGCCTTTGAGGCAGTATGGCAAAGTTCGGCATGTCGGACCGCAGGTTCCATTGCCTCAATTCCTCACTAAACAAATATGGTGCTCCACAATTCGCACTACCACTTGCAATGAAGTATGTACCCTGCCAAAGACCAAGCACGGCCAATGATCACACAAAGTTGGGACACCCAGACCGCTGCCAGTGCAGCGTCCTTCCTAGCACGAAGAGAACATAGCGGAGGCACACTGCGTCTCACACGCTCTGTCACAAGAGACTGAGGCCAGTCCTGCAAAAGCTTGTGATTCTCTGCACAGTAGGTGCCATTGAGTCTATTGTAGCCCGGCCTGAGTGCAATCAACCCAAGTCATCAAGCAGCAAACACCTACATGAACTTACATGAGTCATGATCTCAACAATTGGCCATGGTTGTATATCGCTTCACAAGTATTGCGCTTGGACTCATAACAACGTCAGAGACTCCTTAGACTCCTTTGTTGAAGCCAGGCGCATCACCGCCTGAACGTCCGCCTCCCGCACGGCAGCCTCAAAGGGCGCCAGGTACACCTCATGGAGCACCCGCTGAGGGATGACGGAATTGGAGTGCCCGCGGTCCTCATAGCCGCGGCATGGAGACATACGGTGCGCTGAGAGATGAGAACACTGCTTTGGCAGGTTGGAACTTGCGCATACGTCCCAGGCACAAGGCTTTCCAGGAAGCGCTGGACACACAAGGCGACATGAATTCGGAAAGCGTCCAGACTGCGAAGGTGCTGGCCAAGTGTCTGCCTCCTGATCGTTGCCCACCAAATGCTTCCTGGGCTTTGTTTGCTGTCTGCTGTCTCGTTGCATTGGCAATCGCCATGCATTGGCCAACAAAAGTAGGTTGCCCTGAGAATCTTCGCCTCCCTCCCCCCCAACCCCACCCCCGCTGGCTCGCCACCGGTTGCTCTCAGCTCTGGCCGGGCCACACACACGCGGCCGAATACTTCTGCACCCCTCGTACAAAAGCCACGGCAGCTCGGGAGGTGAGGTGTGGGTCCTGCACACCAGGGCCAACAGAAAAGGTCGCTTGCAAAAATGACGCCACTTTCAACTAATGCGCACCAGCATGAAACTGGTGCCTGGAAGAATCAGCCTGTATTTGTGGCAACCTCGTGTGATGCTTCTTGGAACAATGAGAAGAGAATCCAGAAGAAGTCAAAGACTGACTTAGACATCTCTCCACTTGGCTTCTCAACATGGTCACTGCATGTCGGACTTTGAAAAATTGCACTGCACAAGTCTCGGATGCACTTGCTGGCCCAGAGCATCGCATGATCCTCTCAGCGGCTAAAAGCACTGTTCTCCTCCGAAAAGCATTCGAAGTGTCTGCCAGTGATAGGAGACCTGGCGACTCCGCGTGACATCAAGGCTCATGTTCCTGGCCGTACGCTGAGTACTTTTCTTTGCAACATCCTCGAAGCCAATGGCCAGGGGAGATGAAACCGACTGCAGATTCAATCGCTGAGCTCCGATGGCCTGTGAATGTTCACCGTAGGCCCCAACAGCACGTTGGCGCCACGCGCCACGCACTCCTGGCCCAAGATCTCCCCCACAGCGGTGATGACCTCCTGACACAAGAGGACCGGAACCCTTCGCCTCAACCCATTGGGATCTTTTGGAAATCTTCAGCCTTGAGGAGCGAGTCACCGAGCAATCCACGTCCAAACGCAGCCCGAGTCCTCGTTGAAGGTGGCCGCCAGCGCTGAGAGGCACCTGCCAGCTCAGCCAGTGCTGAGATGATTCAATGCTCAATGAATCGGGGGCTGACGGCCCGGCAGCATAGTGAAACCTACCTAGTCACTTAGTCCTGAGTCTCCGTAAGCTTAACCCATCAAAGCACCCTCCGTACCCTGGTTCAAGCCGGAACCCTGCGAACTCACAGGCCGGGTCCCCAGGCGGCGCCAGAGCAGCGCCGTTGGACCCGTGCAGGCCGTTCCCCCGGGCACCGTGGGGGCCGTCGGAGAACCGCAGCGGCGGCAACTTCAGGCGCTTTACCCCACCAGCCTCGGAACGACTTTGGATCTCAGGTTCTTGATCATTTGCCGCGGGGCAAAAGAATGTGGGCGAGGACAGTGTCATCTTGCCAAACAACTCTGCCAACAAGAGAACAGGAAGCTGATTCACCGGAACAAGGTGAATCAGCATGGGCCAAATGGCGGAGGAACAAAAATCAGCCCGCCATCGTGTGCCAGGTCTACAGTCTTCCAGCCGGAAAAGGGGGGGGCTTGACGGACATTCAGGTGCCCGTCGGTCCAAGTCGACAAGTCAGGGCTCGGCTGATGTTTTGGTCGCATGCAGTTGGTCTTGAACTGAACGGACAAAACCTAAGTCAAAATGGAGCTTGAGATTACTTACCTCCCGAATAATGAACTTGTTCTTGACAAAATCGGATTGCTACCAATGGGTTGCTTCAATCTGGCTGGGAGTCAACAAACCTGTCACCCCACTTGTTTGCTGCATGGTACCCTTCTGCCGGGTCCGTAGCAGTGTCACTAGCACCACAGGATCACCAAGGGTGCCAGTTGCAATCCAGGCATGAAATCTGGCCCTCTTCCAAGTCATCCGGCTTCACAATGTGACGAAGCTCATTGTCAAACGAAACAGCCCCCGACTGCTCTGGGGGTTGTGCAAAGAGATGCTGTCCCTTGACCCCTTGCACCCTCCAGCCTCCCACATGTTGTTGCCGCTCAAGAGTGCCACCTGGATGCACGGCCAGCACACTCTCCCACTCTTTCCTGGAAACGGTTAGCACGTTGTTGGTCGCCTCAGTTGACTTTCCCACAAACAATCATCGACAAATGGCATATCGGATCTGATAACCTGACAATCAGACCTTCCGTCTCAAGTCGGAAGCCACATCAGTTGCTGCCTTCTCTTCCACCGTCATTTCTCGAAGCATTTGCTCTGCTTCCTCATGGTGAAGCAGCGACTCCTGCAAAGCCGCATGCCACTGCTTCAATCGCTGCGCCGTGCTCTACGCAACGTGTCACTTGCTGCGTCTTGTTACGCTCCGCTTGATAGTAAAAAGTGAGGTGATCAAACATACCGCTTGTTGGAAAAGCACCTGAGAAACTGCAAAAGCAGGATGAAACACATTACAACAGAGAGTTATCAGAGAAAGTTGCAGCGCGCGAATCTTTCAAGTCGGGCGCAACCTTCCCAAAATTGACCATGCGCTGCCAGTCGCCAGTCTCCTTCTCTAGCTCCTGACCCAAGCTGCGCATCTCGGTGGCAGACATGGCCCTGGATACTTGGAGAAGCCGACGAGGGGCCAGCATGAAAAGTGGCGAGATCTGGGTGGCTGGCGGTACAAGCGCCGCTGGCTTTTGTTCTAAGTCGACTGGATGCCAGCTGACTGCGGTTTCTCAGGGATGTGCTTGAAGTGTCTTTATGATTTGAGTTTGTGTTGCTCTTACATGGCATCACAGTCTTCCTGGGCCACATGGCTGCGCCAAACAGTCACCAGGCTTGCGTAATTGCGAAGACCTCTGTGCAGAGCCAGTAAGGGCAAATACTGGACTCCTTGCCCACCCAGCTTGACTCTTATCCTCGGTTTCAGCTGCTGGATCTGCATTCCGGACTTTCTTGTATTGTGCTGAGCTCCGTTCTGTCCTTAATAAAGTTCTTCCATGTTCGAGGCGACCCCCTTCGGCCAAGGGCTTAATACCATTCATGAAGCTTGCAAGCGTAACGATACATTCTTTTAGTGTCCATGCACAAATGTAGGGCGATGTGACGTGCAACCAGACGTGAATTCTTCCTTAGAAGCCGTCCACAACCAGAGCAATGCATCCAACCTGCATGTTGCCCTGGGCTGTTGCCAAGAGGTCAGAACAAGCTTTCCAACCAAAAGCCATGTGAGCAAAACAAAGAATGTGTTAAGCCAGTTTGCCAACAGTGGCCGTGGCCGACTTCGCCTGTCCCATGTGCTGATCACCTTGTCAACTGTGCGCCTGCCCCTTGCGCCAGTAGGGCTTGAAGCCGCGCTCCCGGAATTCCTGAGGATGGAATCACCAAGGGAAAAAATCTTTCGAGCAAAGGTTTTCGTTGCTCGAAAGCTGTACTGCTCGCATCTGCTCATACCCTTGTCTGCCATTCGAGCCAATCCCCAGGCCTGGCCTTGTAGCCCATCTCTGTTTCCTCCACGTCACCAGCCGTCTCCTCGTAGCTGCTTTGAAACCTCGCTTGAAACTCAAGCGCTACAAAGCAAAGGAGTCAGAAGGAGTTTAAAAGCCCGATGCTCTTCCTACCAAAGGTCGTGCACTGCCTGCGAACTTTTTCCTACCAAAGGTCGTGCACTGCCTGTCCCCTGTTCGGCGAGGCGCTTCTCAAGGGAAAGGACGTACAGCTCGTGGTCCGCGGATTCCTCCCAGAAGGCAGGGCAAGACACGGCAGAGGAAGCACTGCCTAGAGTGGTGCAACCCAAAGGGCACGACACAGCCCGTGTTCACGATAAACTAAAGCTGGCATTGCATAATGACACTGCGCGCTATGGCCAGACCCGCAGCGAGCAGCTACACTTAGGATCCGACAGTGTGTCAGTACAAAGCGACCCTCTCTGCAACTGTCTCATCGTGGCATTGATTGCAATGGCTCTGACTTTCACGTAGTGCACGCCAGGGCTGTACTAATTTCTGGGCATGTCATATCTCAATAAGCAACAAGCGAGTGCCGTCTTAATGGGGTGGGAAAGTCATCTCGTGCATTTACTGCTTGCAAGCAAGTATCATGCAACAGCAATTATGAGAAAGCCAATTGTGTTGGCCCGGCATGCTTTGCGAGTGGAAACATCCAAAGGCACTCCCAATCCAGTGAGTCTGCACGGCTGTGATCACGCACACCAGCTTGTGACTTCTGTGAGACAGACAAACAGAATTGCTAGCGGATGTGGCCGGGGGATGCACTGACAACACAAAATGAAAACCAAACCGCAGCATTTGCAAAGCTGAGTTGCAGCTAGCCGCTAGCCAGTCGTCCAGATCAGCCTTGTCATTCCGAATCAGTGCGCATCCCTATGTACAAAGCCACATTAGTGCCTTGTAAAGAAAGCGACAAGGAGTTCTCATCCTGAAGCTAAAGCTAAAACAAATGATACCGAAACTACGGCAGGGATCTCAATTTCTTTGGTGCACACGTATGCGTGTCAAGGACTCTCCGCAATCTTCCATATGCAGCTCCTCGGCTGCGGGAGTGTGCTTGCATACGGCACATGGACTCGCTTCCCGTACATCTTGCCCAGTAAGTTCTGCCAGGCATCGCTTTGCCAATGTCGCTCTTAGCCCGCATGTGAGCCTGCCACTGTCGCTATCGCCGACGTGCAGGCATAATTGTGTAGCAAGTTGCAATGTTGGCTGGCATAAACTTCACGCCAAACTCGCCAAACAGAGAAAAAGGTGCGAGTGGATCAGCCAGCAGACTCACTGCGGAGTATTCTGTCTGGGCAAAAATGAAACCCTAGAGCTATTCAAACATGCTGCATTCAGCAATGAACATCCAGGAAGTCTGAAAAATATGAAGTTAAAGCAACATGTCAGCCCCTCTCTTTGTCTACGCACAATGAATCAAAGTGACCCTTTCAGCTGCACGCTTTGAAGCGACAGCGGGTGTGAGCTGCGCAACGAGTCTGGGCATTGCATGCATCAGGTCAAGACTTGGGCATTCATTTTCCCCGCAACGCTGTTCTCGCTGCCTTGCCATGCCGAAGGCACAGGAGCTGTTCATGTCCTTACAAGTCACATCAGGCCAGGAGCAATCTGCTCTGACTTGCAGGAAGGTGCTTTCAATTGGAACTGCGGTGATTGAGAAGAATCTCGACGCGTTGGGCACGCTCGTGCTAGCTTTAGTGGGACATATATCTTGGGTAAGGAGGCCGCAGGAGCATCAATCAAGGGAAATGGAAGCTTCGCATGTCCAGAGGGTGCTGTGGGCAGGGCTAGGGACCTCCAAATGCTCCAGGGCGCCAGTCCACATAGTCTCAAGGTGGTACCCGCCAGGCACCTCGCGATCGGAGAGCTTGTAAAACCAAGGCCGAAGCCACAGAGCATACAGTGGCGCCAATCTAGGCACACACCTTTTGATCCTGGCGGGTCAAGAACCCACATGAACCTTGGATCGGCGCGGGGCAGTGCTGGTGTGGGCAGTGCTGGTGTGGCCACGCTCACCGACCAAGTCAAGGCTATGAAGCAGAGCAAATAGAAAGCCAGGCAGCCAACCTTTTTGGCGGCAAAATTAATGCATTAAGAATGCAGCACCAACTTGAAAGCAGTCCTACGCTCAACGCAACACAGCGTAGACTTATGGTTGGTTCCGGCTCTGGGTTGCAGAGTGCATTTCTTAAAGGGCACAAGTGAGTTTAAAAGTGTCATTGTGGTAGGACGATGGGCTGATTTGGATTGGGGCGTCAAGTCAGGATAAGGTTTCAGTCGGAGTCAGATTGGGTGAGAGAAAGGTAGCTCTCAAGCTTGGCTTTGACTTGGCTCAGGGCTGGCCGGCAACTCAAAAGGGGAAGGCAAAGCCGAAAAGGACCGCACAAGCCAAAGGAAGACCTCACATTCATGCCAACTACGCAGTTGTCTCAATTTGGATCCTGCCGAATCTCTTTAATTCGGGTGTGACTTCATAAATTCATAAAGCGAAAACCCTGGCTCCGCAGCCTTGAGCCAGGCCCCTCCCACAAAACGCCTCCACCAGGCGCCAGAGTTGGCCGCTGACCTTCTGCCGGCGCCGGACCATCGCGACGCGGTCAGGGTTCGAGAGATCCAAGCAGAGCTCGGGGCCTGCACAAACCATTCTCCCTCCCGGCCGTCCCTCCAATGTGCTTCTTTCATCTTTCTCTCTCCCTGCCGCTCACTGTCGCGCTTCACTGTCTTTCTCATTCGATATCTCAGGGACGGAAAGGTATCATCTGAAACGTCAAAGGTAATGGGGGGGCAATGTGGGCTCATTGTGAAAGGGACAGGCCAAGGGTCATGGCTTAGTGGATTTTTTGTTTTTGAATCTTTTCAGGCTGCTCGGAGTAGAAATCTGCAGAACCTACTCCCAGTGCCCTTCATGCATGATTTGGGCTACTGGTGCTGGCTTTCAAGCAAGGGCTCCTTGGCACCGGTACCGGTTGCCATGAATCAGAATGGATTTGGATCGTGCTCTACAGTAAATGCTGTCGGCACCTTGAGATGTATAAGACCAAGAGATTTGTTTCCGGAAGGAGTTTGAGTGCGGGCACTGCAGGCCAAAGGCCAAGTGGGCCGATCGAAGCAAGAATCAACCCATTACTGACAAGCACGTCAATCGACCTTGAATTGGGTCTTTGGACTTGTCTGCAACTTCGGGTGCCTCCAGCAGGAACGACCGCCACTATGCGCCAAAAGTCGCCCTCATCTTCCAAGCGCCAAGCCTGGGAGAACGAGTCAAGACTGCGATGAAGACAGAATGCATCTCAATGACTCAAGAGACAAAAAGTGTGAACAACAGGATCAACAACCTGACTGAGGCCTGCAAGCATGTCCCGCAAGCAGGTCCTGCTGCGCAAGCATCCCGTTTTTTGGCATCAAGCTCTGTATGTGTGTGTGTGTGGGCGATTTAGGTTCCGAGTGAATGCATTTTGGCCTGGCCTTGACGTCGATGCCCTCGGCAGATCCGCAAAGTGTTTGCCTGGGCACCGCTCTCTGCTCGAGTCCTTTGGCCTGTGTCAGTATGTTTTGCGTGAAACCGCAAACAAGGGGTCGCTGGAGCTGCTGTTTTTTCTTTTTTCCATTTGCGGTCTGAAAGACCTCTCTTCCAAATCCAGCTATCCATTGCCCCCCCACTAGGCCCACCCCACCCAACTCCAAGTTCTGCGCCCTTCGGCTTCGATGCGCAGGGCGCGGCCAAGGAGGCCTAGAGGGCTCTGAGGAGAGCTTTTCCAGCAGCGCCTGCAACATCTCCAGGGCACCGTGTCCAATGCCCGATCATCACTTTTGACCCGCTCTCCAACACGGAACTTGACTGAAGTCCCTCAAAAACCATCTGCTGTTCAGAGGATCTTTTGTCAGGTGAGTCAATGTTGGTGAGAAGACAATCAATGACTGTGTCCTTCTGCAATCCTTCACTGCAGTTTGTCATTTACGGTATCAATCATTGACGAAGAAGTCCCGCGTTGCCAAGTGCTGAACAGGAAACCAACCCTGCTGATGCTGGAACAGGCGCTAGCATTTCGACAAACAACAACTTGACAAGCTCGAATGTAGAGTCGTGGCGCTTTAAACCGTTCCAGAAGCGCAGAATGAAGTGGGTGCCCTAATTGTACACCATGTGGGAATCCAAAACGGGCATCCTCTTCAGATCTTTCAAAAACGGAAACCCTCATGTTTCCATAGCCCAGAGGTCTGAGGCCAGTGGTTTGGGGTGCTTTGTAGGTAGGGCAAACCTGGGCCGCCATTTTGCGCCTGCAGGAGCGGCCCACTACAAATGCCCCACCGCAGCTGCAGCGCGTCACGGGCGGAGGTGTGCGACTGCACCCGGCACCCACTGTGCCACCTGGCACTGGGCGCATTGGGCGCATTGGGCGCATTGGGCATGGTGCGGCGGTCTGGGTTTTTTGGCCTGGTTGGCAGGGTCGCGTGGGCTGTTCTCGTTGCTTTGGTTGATTCATTTGCTTTGATTGCCTTGGCTGGATCGTTCGGTCAGTGAATGCGCTCTTGTGGCTTGAGACCATGATCCTTCGTGCAAAACCAATAAAAATGTATGACCATCAATTTGCGCTGGAATTTTGCAAAATCTCAATTTTTCGGGGAAGTAGCAGCCTTCGTAGCCTAGGTACCTTGCCCGTCGCCTGGGCAGTGGGCCCAAACCTTCTGCAGCATGCACAGAGCTGGCGGGTCAAAGCTCTCCAGGTCTGCCCGGATGAAGGGATACCTGACCACAGCACAGGGGGACATCCCTTTGGTCACAAGAGGCGAAAATAAAGTAGCATCGCAGGCCAAAGGCCTGGAGTAGAGTAAAACATGCAGCGGCTTGAGAATATGCTATGGGAACATGCGCATACCAGTTGGAGCTAGTTGGAGCCTCTTTCTCGAGTTGATTATAAAGAATTAGCTCTTGGCAATACCTCTTCTGGGCACAAATGGTCATCGTGGGCTTGCACCTGCATTGAGTGGAATGTTCTTTGTATCAAATGTGTCAACATCAGCATCGTCCACTGCTTTCAAATCTTCAAAAACAAAGGAATAAGCTCCATGACCGAATTGAAGATGCCCACATAGCTGCTGGAAATGAAGCCATCTCTTGGTTGAGAAGGCTACACAAAATATCTGAGACCAAAAACGATTAGCAGCAAGCATCTCGCACTGCAATGGCTAGTTGCCTTGCCTTGGCTGCCGTTTCAACCCAACTCAAACGGGGTCCCAGAACAACCTTGCAAGGGGTTGCTAAATCATCATTCTGCCCCAAGCTGAGATGCCCTGTTCGGCCCGGCTGCTTGCTTGGAAAACTCTTGGGCCGGTCAGTCGTGGGCCGCAATTACTTCTACAACCTGGCAAAGCAGCGTTCAGTTGCCATATGTACAATATGTAGATGATTATTTGTCAATTAAATGTGACGACATTGGTGTGAAAATGGATTGGCTCTTACTTGCAATGTAGCTATATATATGTGTGTGTGTGCCGAGATGAAGAAACTAACCTGGAGTAGTGTCTCGCGGAGTGTGGGGAAAGCTATCATGCCAAGGCAGTGCAAATCAGGCATAATAAGACTCCAATCTTCATCAACATAGCAGCTGCCTTTGGATGTACTCGCACACACGGCCAGCAAGAGACTCGAGATGATTCTGCAACCACTAGAATACACAGGCCACCCTCATTGGTCGGCACCAAAACTGGACCTCGGCGTCTCTCTGGCCGAGGGGCCAATCATTGCAAAAGCCCAGGAAGGGCACGGAGAGGGAGGCGAAGAACTCTTTGCAGTTTGTTGTTGCATAGGCCTTCGCCTCATGACCTGATCCCAAAAGGTACAAGAATCGGAAATTCCCATGTGCTCGAGGACACCAGCGCTGCACAAACGAGTGACAAGCTGACAGCTGTGAATGTCCATGTTCGCTCTTCAAGTTGCGAACATGAAACAATGGGATTGATCAACTTATGTCCTCAAGCCGTCATACTCAGGAAGAAAACTAGCTGTGTTTGAGAATCTTTCGCGTCACCGTCACAGTCCACTTTTAGTTGGCAGGGTCGGCACTTTGCAGCTCTGGCTGGAAAGGCAAAACGTCAACGGCCAATAGCTGCCAAATGCATACTTTCTTGCAATAATTTGTTTATCAACCCCCATGTGTCAAAAATGACCCTTAGAAGTGCAAACAGGCAGCTCAAAATATGGATTGTGATAACTCAGTTTGCAAACAATATCTGAGACTCGCACCGGCGCAGTGCGGGACACACTGGTAGATTCCTTCAGCGGCCAACATTGATACACGAGAATCCCCTCCCCCGTGAAAGAAAGCAAGCTCATCAAAACAAATGGCCAATCCCCTACCTAACGCCGGCCAACCCCAAGCGGGCCCTTCCTGCCCAGAGGTCACGGAGCAAAGCCGTAAAGCTTGGTTCAAGAACTGTGGAGCACTGGAACTTGACAAGGATACTCCAGCACCCCATACTCGCTTGCTATTCCGTCATATCTCTCCGACCCTCCTTCAAAAGATGCAATCGCAGGAGCCAGTCCTCCATGGCCGGCTCTCGACGTGTCCCATTCCCTCCCATTCAGCCCGAGGGTCCGCTGGCCATGCTCTGCGCAAAGCTCTGGCAAATGTCCGGCTGCTCCCAGCCCAGCAGGCAGTGATAGCAGTGCGCCAGCTCATGCGCCAGCATTCCTTGGTCTGGCAAGAGCGATAGGGCCAGGCCCTCAGGCCTCCCTTTCAAAGCCTTTCAAGCACACAAGTCGCACAGGTCTCGGATGGGATTGAGGTCGCCAAGGGGTATCAAGCTTATGCAGAAAGCAGGTTAGGGGCATTGATCATGTGGTCCACGCCCAGTGATTTCTCCATCCCGGCAGCACACGTCACCACTGCTTGTCTTCCACCGAATGCAGCCAAATACTATCATCATCATCATCATCATCATCATCATCATCATCATCATCATCATCATCATCATCATCATCATCATCATCATCGTCATCATCGTCATCATCGTCATCATTATCATCGTCGTCATCATTTGCAGGAAACATTGCCAAGCTGCCGACTCGCTGAAGATCGCCCTTCAGATAGTCGGACCAGCAGTAGATCCTTGAGCTGCAACCGCCCAGCAACCACCCTATTACTTATTGCACCTGTTTTTTTACGCATCCAGGACGTCTTTCAGGTTTCTCCACTAGGCCACAAAACGCCCGGAGTCCCCCCAAAGGCCACAAAAGCGAAAAGCAACAGCCAGCCGGGAAGCTCCACTGCCTGCGCCTTACAACTCAAGTTCCCATGCGACTCCAGCCAGGACGGACTGAAGTGAGCGCAAGCACCCCCAGGCCGCAGCTCTTCGCCCCCTTCGGGGTAGCAGAAGTCCTGCAAGGTGAGGCCCCTCACGGCGTTGTTTGTGTTGTTTCTGTTGTTTGTGCCTGTTGTCCTTTGCTCCCATTTGCCTTGCGCGCTGATTGGAAGGTCAGGAGCTTCTGGTCTCCAAACGAGAAAGACACCTCCAGCGAAAGAGAGAAGTACCAATCAATTGCCTTTTCGCTTCAAATCCTGGCAGCTCGCGCATGGACGGAATGCCACGAAGTCTATCACGGTAAGATGACAATGCATTGGAACCCCGTACCCACCACGACAACTGCGACAAACACTTTGACGATTAACCACGATGTCAATAATAACACAAATGCCACAATGACCACGACGAGGGCACGACTATGGCACGGCCATGACCACGACAACGATGATGACGACGACGATGACGATGACGATGACGATGATGACGATGACGATGATGATGACGACGATGATGATGATGATGATGATGATGATGAACAACAACAAACAGCTGCGGCTACCGCAACAATGTGGCAACAGCAATTCGTTCGTTTTCTTCTACTGCTATTCTACTGCTGAAGATACGGGTGCTGCTTCCAGTGAGATCGTGGAGGCCCCTCCTGGTTCACCCAGAGCGCCACCTGCTCGTCCAGCAGCCGCGAGAAGGCCAAAGGGGCCGCCAACCCGAAGAGCCGCAGGTCCTCGCCAAGCAGGTGGCACCTGGAGCTGAAGGCCAAAGAGAAGCAACCATTCGGTGAAGCTTGAGTTGAGAAACGCCCACACCCGTTTGCGGGTATTTTACGGTCAAGAGGGGCCCGGACTGTTGGAAACAAGCCGATTTTGAGGCTCGATCCTAGCGAATCGGGCCGCAATTTGGCTAGCATCTTCACAATGTTGTCATCCCAACAAATCAGTAAAAACCCTTAGACAGCTGACATGAACCGCACGGTGACTTCAGTCTTGCCGTCAAGTGTCACTTCTTCCAGGTCGCAGGTTGCATCAATCCAGACGGACATCCTATTCAGGATCCTCTTGCTGTACAACTTGCGGCCTAAGCTTCAGGTCTGCCTGGTCTCCCAAACACTCTTTGCATTCGTCTGTTCATCTATTGATGTCCTTCTCAAGATGCACCAAAGCCACTGCACCCACAGAAACACGGAATGAGGCATGGACAGAAGTCATTCTCCAAGACCTTGCAAGCACAAGAAAACGGAGTGCTTGACTTGCAACATTGCAAGTAAAGAAAGCAATTGAGAGCAGGTGGCCCGTGTCATGCACGTCTACATCTCGGCTGACTGCCTACTGTGGAAGAATGAGCATTGCCAAGCCGAGGCACTATCTTTTCTGTAGGCTCAGATTCATGTTCCCCGGCAACGCCTCAAATCACGTTCACGTGAAGCATTTGGACTGCATTGCTGCCAGCAAACAAGTGCACAGTGGCATCTCATCTCATGAGCGAATCCGCCGAATCGAATGCTGCTCGCACGCATTTCTTCCACGCCGCTCAGAGGCATAGCTAGCAAGGCAGCTGTCGGCATCCAAACTGGGGCCAGGGAGTCACAGTCATGCGGCCATGCTTGCGAATATGGACTTCCACCATAGCCTCCATAGCCTCCACAGCCTCAATAGCCTCCATTCCATAAGCCGAATAGCCGACTCTTGAATCAGCCTCGAACCTCCCCAGCCTTAGGTCCCAGGAGGCCCAGCACAGTTGCTCCTTGGCCACGGGCTGCTCTGAGAGCGCCTCAATGCCCACTGGCCCAAAGTCCCACAAACAAGGCATCAAATTCGTTCGCGTAACGTTAACTTGCGGACCTCTCGACGTTTGACTCACCAACTGAAGTGGACCAAGAGCCCAAATAATACTGTAACTGAGTCAACTAAACTCGGTCAAGGTCGAGTCGATCAAAGGTAGACTGCCAGTAGTACCGTCCTGGAGCTTCCAATGCTGAATTAAGTTCTTGTGCGTGGGTGCGGGCCACTGTTCCCCGTGCTCTGAATTTGTAGGACTCATATTTCTGCTCGGGCCGCGTTTCTCTGCTTTTTTTTTGGAAAACGTGCCCGACGGCACACTGAAAAGTACTGTGAGGCACCCGATTCGAACCACTTGTTGCTTGAATCGACTAGAAATGTACAGCAAACAACAATCAAGCAATGGACCCATGCCCTGCCCGCAGCCCAAAACAAGCCTGCAGCCCAAACACGGCCCTCGCCTGCATCGGGAGCGGCACGCTGAGCCGCGAGGGCTCGAAGGTGCCTAGCCACTCTGCGGCGTCGCGCGTGAAGTGGGCGCCCAGGTCGCAGACCTCGGAAAAAACGAGCACGGAACACATGGCAACACATGGCAACGCTTCCTTGGGAGGCGCTATGAATTGAAGTGTCAAGGTTTCTTGCCACGCCTCCGACTCCTCTAAGGTTGCGGCGTTTTCTCTCCAGGCCTGGCCGACATGGGAACCAGTGAGATGCTGCCTGAGTTGACAAAGAGGCTGAGGCCGGCACAAAGCCCAGGTGGCGAAGCTTCCCGTGCTCGTGCTCTTGCAAGGTTTTCACCATTGGCCTGGACATCACCGGCCGACATGGCCGCGGTCCTAAACCACGTGGAAAGAATTGTGTCCCCTCGGGGTTTGGTGGGGCATTTAGTGAGTCCCCGCGCCCATAGACTACAGAATAGAGCTTGACTGAACCTCGCACCCTGGTGCGGGACCCACACTCTGCTGACGGTTCCAGGGCTCCAACTGAAGAATCTTCCGAATGGCCTGAGGGTCCGACATCTTTCCGACAACTGTTTTACAGATTCCGAGAACTTGCTTGGGACAGGCCTTTTAAGTGAGCTTCCTGAGCTTCCTGTTGGGTGGGGTGATGGGAATTGCATTTTGAACTTGCGCTTTCTTTTGGTGATTGTTGAAAGCTCCAGACGATAGGCCCAAAACCGAAGACTGGGCTTGGGCCGGGAACAGGTCCAAACAAGGCCGGGATGTAAACAGGCAATGCTCAATATTCGGCTTGACATCCTGCTCAAGATGTTTCCCAACTTGAGAGTGAGTAGGTCTGACAATCGACTAACAACATGGCAGTACTTCTCCGGCTCACCAAGAATGATCATCTCATAGCACCCAAACCCTGTGCGGGTATGCATGCTAATTGGGTACCCTTGGTGGACATCACCTATTTAAAATTGGACTGTGCTCCCACCAAAAGTCATTACAGCATATCACCCTGCCCTTGCAACGCACTTGGCACCCTGCCAAGGACTCAGCTGCATTGCTCCCACGCGACCGCATGGCATTCAGCAGCAGGAGAGATTGAGCCTGACACGAAAACTTACTTTGAGCGAACTCTCCGAGCTGAATGTGGAGCCGATGAGGCTCCCCCGAATGGCACAACACAGGAGGTCGAATGCGAAAGCCAGCAGATAGTTCAGGTATTGCTGGCTCATTGCGGGTGTTTGATGCGAGACGGGCATTGCCAACAAGGATCTGCGCATTACCAAACATCATTCTGCGATTGAGATGCGCTAAGCGGTTGCTGGACCCTAGGATTTGCATCATGAGAAAAACTCCCTTCTGCTCGAAACTCCCGCCTTTCGCCGTGGTGCTTGGCCACGAGAGAGAGCAGTGGAGGCAGTGGTCTCCACTATAACCTGGGCAATGGCCTTTACCTGGTCGCTAGATACCCAAGTAGCCGGTTCCTTCAGTGGCGAATGGATCATCGACCGTCATGAATGCGATCCACTTTTCTTTGCACCAAAACTGAGCGGGACGTTGGTGCTTCCAAGATGCATCCGGGGCAATGCCTGCTTGAAGCATGTCCTAGCAGCTTAAGGCTTGCGCAGCTGTTCGGTGCGGCAGCTTGTCAGTACCCTGAACTTCCTGAGTTTCCTGGACATTCACCTCCTCTCATGCCATCGCTCGCCTGAAAGAGCTTCAGGGAGAACTCCCACCTCTGCGATGCCTCGCAGGCTGTCACCGCTGCCGTGTAGGAGATCACCTCAGTCCCGAGCGCACACATGGCATTCAGATCGCATCCAGTTGTCAAGCAAATGTTAGGCATGCCCAAGCGCTGAGCCCAAGCTAAGGCTCTTGCATTTGGCTGCAAGTGCTCCGACTTCATGAGGTTCAGCAGGAACAGGACCTGACCAATCTCCATCTGAGAACCTCTTGAAACGGGAGGGGCTTTTAGGTGTCATTCTGCAAAAGGAGCTGTGGTGTGATATCGGCTTTGCAGATTTGACAGGCCAATTGTCGCATGCTGTCACCAGCGGAGTCATTCTGGCATGGACGGCTCACATGTTCGGTTGGTTACATCAAAACGAGAAAAGAAAGGTGGCAAGGGGAAATATTGAATAAGATTCTTGAAAAAACAACTCGCAACAGCCCTTTGTCAGTCCCTGGCTCCCGTCCCTGGAGCTCAATCCCGTGACGCTGCCAGTTGCCGGATGGCCTCTGCCCACCTGCGGCCCTTTTCACAGGCGCTGGCTGCTGAGCTGTAGGTGATGACCTGCAGTCGCCCGAAATCCATCCAATTTGAGTGGGTTGGAGCAGAGCGGCTTTTGTAATCACCATTTTCCACAGTTGTCGACACCAGAAGAACACGAGGGGCCGAGCAGCCGAACCACGTCTTTACGTTTAATCTGAAGTTTCGCGGGGCCCCCCTTTCGATCCCACTAGATGTCACTAAACATATTGGCAAAAAAAAGAGACACGGAGTTGCACCAAACGTGGCTCTCGCCCAGGCGCGTTGGGCTCCGCCAGCTTTCGGCGCATCTCCCCCAGCAGCGCAAGGGCGGTGGTCCAGCGCTGCACCTCGAATTCGATGGAAGACGCGAGGGAGACGAGAGGGAGACGCGAGGTAGCTTGTCTTTGGATGTGTTTGGGTGGCGTCTTTGACGCACTGTGGCCAAGTTGGGAAGTTGAAACCTTTGAGAAAGACTTGGGCAGCGTTTTGCGTGAAGAGCACTTGCCTCCTGGGAACCTGTCGAGGCCTTTCCGCCAGCCCTGAAGACAGCCACAAGCACCACATGCAGGCTCTCAGATCTCATGTGCTCGCCTGCTCGCAGGCACTGATCGCGGCGCTGTAGGAGATGACAGTGGATTGCAGCTTCTCCTCTCAGTGCCACTTCAAACTTTGGGGCCGCCTTCAAACGCGGACAGTTTCCTTTGGGTTGTTCTTTTGAAACCAACCAAACTGGTTTCCGCGTTGTGGGACAAACCAAAATGATATCAGTCAGTTAGGCGGGCTTTTCGGTCAAGTTGTCGACTTGGGCTCAGCTACTCAGAGAAAGCCAGCCAGTCTTGAAGAGAACTTCCCCCTGCTCCCCCAGCGTTGAGGCAATGCAAAGACCACTGTGATGTCTTTCTTCCTCTGCCCCTTCAAGGGGAACCTTGCAGCAAAAAAGGAAATAGCTTTAACGAGATCCCGCATGACAACAGAGTCCTCTCCTCCTGCATCTGCTGAAGAAGGAGCACTGCGGGCTGCCACTGCTGGCCTTTCTCACAGGCGCTGATGAGGGTGTTGTAGCTTATGGCCTTGGTTTGTCTCAGCCGATTGCACGATCATTTCAAGTTGAAATTGCATCTCTGAGCCCCGAAGCTAGTCTCAGCCAGCCTCTGCGCAGCCCACAGAGTCTCTCACAGTGAAGATTGGAGTGCAAATCCTTTCGGCTGAGACCCTGAGACCTCTAGGACTTCCAAACGGAAAACAGAGAGTGCAAGTCCTCTCGGCTTGTGGTTGGCAGCGACCATGGAATTCCGCCCCAGCTGCATCTGGGCGCCTCATGCGGCTGAAGGCCTCCAGTGCCGACAACCAGTGGTGGCGCTTCTCGTAGGCCGCCAGCAGCGCCTGGGAGCCGAGGCGACGCAAGTGTCGGGCGTTGCTTTTGGTACTTTGGCTCGCGTGCCCTTTGGAAATAAAACGAGAAGGGAAATCAGTGCAGCCTTCTCAATGTTGTTCTCTTTTAGACAAGTGAGCATGGAAGGTCCCGGGCGTCCCCTGCAGCGCTAGTGTCTTCAAGGCTCATTTCCTGTGACCGTGTCCGGCTGGAGCGATCTTCCAGCCATGTCTCGCAGGATGTCGTGGATCACATGGAGGTCGGCGCCCCCTGGGCTTTTGCAAGGTGGACATCCAGCCAGCCACCCGGCAAGCCACACGCAGGTCAACAACTGCCCCACTGCGTCACAGAAACGACCTGCCGCCTCACTCGAAAGTCCATCAACACATCTCCAGAATGCCAGCCAGGTCTCTCACGTGGGCGCTGATGAGTGCGTTGTACGTCACCACTGTGGGAGTCAGCCGAGCCTCCAATAACTCCTGGAAAAGGTGCCTGGGAAAAGAAACTTGGTTTGTGCCTCCAAGAGTGTTCTTGAGCCTGCGCTTCAAAGCTTCCATGTGCAGCTGAGACTCAGTGCTTTGCTGCTTTGCTGGTCTCGTGCACACGCGCTGATGGTCGCCTAGGCGGTGGGCATCGAGTGCAATGAGAGTTGAGATACTATATCAAGTAAAAACAAAAAACACTATCAATCAGACTGCATCGGAGCAATGCATCGTCCGAGAAGCATTGTAGGACACCACACTGGGTGTCATTGTTGGAAGCAGCGCCAGGCACATAGGCCAATGAGAGAATCGCCTCAGTGTGAGACGTGCGACATCCATAGAAAGCACCAATCAGGTCCCATTCGGCACAGGAGGAAACACAACAGAAAAGGAAGCCTCATTCCTGCAAATGGGGCTCCAGGCCCAACCATATCTTAGTATACAGTAATACAGGAAGTAGAGAATCGGGCAAGGCAGTACCAAAATTGCACACTCTGTCACAGCAAGCCATGGAAACGCGCTTGCTGTGCACAGTCGAGGCTCTCACATGCTGTGATCAGACTGTTGTAAGCAATGGTGTTCGGCGCGATGCCCTCAACCTGAACCATGTGGGATGTGCCCCGGATACAAGTTCCATGAGTCGTTGCAATTGCCGTGCAAGTAGTGCTTGCCGGCATGTATTCAATGATCAAAGGCAATTAAGCTGTTTTGAATCACTGATGGATGTGGGGGAACATCGAGGAGGACTCATGCAGGTGAGCTGGCCACGCACAGAGTGTTCTAGACGTCCTAGCATGTCTGCATTTTATTGCAAAGCCGCGGTCAAGCTGAATTCAATGCATCAGGGATGGTCGTGATGGGTGGATATCAGCAACAATTCTGGCAAAGCTCGTTTCGACGACAGGCACAATCTCACCTTCTTGGCTTGACCAGCTTGCCTGCTTGCCTAATGACTCATGACCCTTTCTTAAGGATCAATGATTTCGGCACCGCAAAACAGCTAGGGCTGGTTTGCTCAACTGCGAAGCCATGCATCTCAATATTGCGGCTTTGAGTGCCGCTAGTCACAACGCCAGCTCCACAAGCGCCCCTCGAAGGCTTGGGCTTGACATTGATTCTGCGAAAGCTAGGGAATTCGCAATGGCTGGCGGCAACCCGTGCCTGCGCCTTCGCCAGCAGCTGCAGACACCACTGCCACTGCGCCCCCTGTGCAGCGGCCGCCAAGACCGTGCCCAAAGACACGACGCCTCAATCAGAAAAACATATGCCGACAAGAGATAAGCCCTGCCGGGCTCGTGGAAAACTCGGCCCGCAACCTGCCCGTACTCTTTATGAAAGGAGCACAACGATGCGCAGAACCCTCTCAACCTTTTCGCCACCAATATGTTGCCAGAATTCAGGGCCCCTTGGCACAGGTCCGGATGGTATTCCGAGCCGCTCTTCTGCAGCTCTGACTGCTCCATGGCCGCCAGCAGCTGCAGACATAAAGGCCACAGCTCCCGCACCGACTCCTCAGGGAAACGACAGTCCAAAGGGACGGCCGGAGCTGTGCATGGCGGGTACAGTGGTTTCAACCCGGGAAGGGGCTTGATTGAAAGCCTACAGGTGTGACCTTGCTCGCTCAGGGATCTGCAGCCGAATTTGCGGTTGCTGCACAATCCACTGCTCAATCGATCAGAGAATTGTGAGAAGCTGACTGGTCAAAAACACAATGCTAAAATTAAATGGCGGTCCCTAGTAGACCCCAAAGTTAACCACTGAGTTGCCAATGGTCGAGCCATTTTCTCCAAGTCGCCCTTGGCTCTGAAATTCGCGAATGAGCTTCTTTCACTCCCGTGTCGCGAAATCATGCAGGAGGGTCTGGCCATGCAAATCCCACATCACGTTCTCTTGAACTTCAGGAGCAACAGCTCCTGTTGAGTCTATGACGAATTCCGGGGCAAGTTCTCTGGCCGTCGGTTTCCGAGCAACTGAGCAGCTTCCCCTAACATTGCCTGCTTCAAATTTCACACGGCGATACAGGTGCAGGTGCGTTGCCCGCAGCAGGCACTTGGCTCATGGCCCTCAGTGACCGCAGCCTCCGTAGCGCCGATCGTCCGCGCGGCCGAGGTCTCGGCCAACGCCGGCGCCTCCCTGACTCCGGGCACTCCATGCTGTCCCTGCGGTCCCTGCGGTCCATGCGGTCCACGGACATCGGCCGACGCGACGAGGGCCAGGGTGGGCCAAGGGCCCGACTCCACGGCCCAAGACACAGCGTACCTCTCGTTCACCGCGCCGAGAGCCGCCTCCAGGCCGGAGCGGTTGCGAAGGGGCAAGCCGTGAAGCACTCGCCGCATCCCACTGGAGGAGAGGAACAGGAAGGAGACGGCAAGGAGAACCCAGGTGAACATCAGAACCCAATGGGAGTCAGAGCTCCGAAAGAAAAAGAAGCTACAGCCCAAGAGCAGCAAAAACAGCAAACTCGTCATCACCTGCTTTGCCATCAGCTGCTTCGTTCTAGCTGTGGATGTCTGCAAGGATGAGTCCAGAGTAGCCTTGATTGCCTAAGCTTGCAGCCGCGATGGCTATCAAAAGGCAGCTTCCCAACACTTCCACCGTCCCCAAAGAACTGAAAACAAAACTAAACTGTGTATCAATCAGAAAAAACATATGTTCCACAAGTCCTCTCCTTAGTGGCACGTGGTTCCAGCCCATAGTTCCATCAGCTTTCTAACCCTGGGCTCTATGATCAACTCTTAAGTCATGGCTTCTTTGCCCTGTGTTCCAACCAAAGGAGAAGCGCGTAGTTGTGTCATTCTGGTTTTGTTTGGTTTTTTTCAGAAGGTCCCTAATTCAGGATTCATCTAAATGTTCCAACCAGCCTGGTACTCCTCTTCTCGCAAGTGCGGCTGCAGGGCCGCAGGCATGTCGGCCGGCAGTTGTGGCTGCCATGGCAGGTTCTCGATCGGCACGGAGGCCAGCATTGTGCACAAACAACCCTCACTCACAAGAAAGACTGCGATTCAAATGTGTTGTATTAATCGTTATGCTACGATTTGTTGTTTCTTGGCTTCTGGAGCAGTTGCATCCTGTGAAGTCGCAAAATAAGGTTAAGCAATATCTTCACGCATCACGCCTGAGCCGAAGCGCCTCCATACGCTCGAAATGTCAATCCTGAAACCTGGCAGACCTACTTCCATGCCTACGAGACAACACCTGTGCCAACTGTTGAATGACCAGTTTGGAACCTGTGTAACGTTGTGGCCTGTCTTACATATGTTTGCAAGTTCAATCTAGCTTGCTTGCTTGAAGGGCTGGCGACATTGAGCCCCTTCTTCATTTCAGTACAACGCTTGAGCCAACGGGCCCACCTGCAAGCTACTCAGTGGGCCTGTGCCTCTATGCTTCGATTGACATCTTCTCAATCCGTTCCGACCTTGAATGACCAGTATATAGAGGCTGGTATGGTATGCGTTGGCCCCGCGGGCTTCTGATTGGCTGGCGTGGGTGCAGTGCTGAGCAGCTGCGCTCGAGCATCTGGCTGTAGTGCTGATCGGGTGTGCTTGAGCGGGTGCGCTTGAGCGGGTGCGCTTGAGTGCGCTTCAGCAGGTGTGCATGTCATTCGGCTGGCGTGGGTGCGGTCCATGTGAAACGGGTGTGCTTTTCATAAACTGAAGAGGGAACTACTTCAAGAAAAAAACTATAAGTCCACATAATTATCTGGTAGAAAGCACAAGAAACCTGTTTTGGCAGCGCAGCAACGGTTGCTCTGAGCAAGTTTCGGCTCAACGAGAGCACAAATTGGCCGCCCCCCCCCCTCCCCCAGCCCCGACGAAGCAACACCTCCGGCTGCAACTGGCAAGACTTTTCGCCTGAGACGGAGTCCTTTCATTTCGGGCAAGCCTCGCGTTACACGTGGAAGAATCTGGTAGCAACTTTGCTTCCCCCCGTCCAGCGCTGTGTTGTAGGTGGCAGTCTCGGGCTGTAAGCGGCAAGCCTGGCACTGCTCGCGGGTGGCTCAGCAAGTGGCGATCAGAATTACGACTGCTCGAACTAACAAAAAGTATTACCACCTCATCCTTGAGTGATACGTATCTGGGGGACTTGAGGGCAAAGGATCCCATAGTGCGGCTGTTTGCATCTAGTCATTCAGCAATGAACATTTACAGCTCAACATGCAGGCTTTGCCGCACAGTCCTCGAGAAGCTGCAAGGCCTTCCATCAAAGAATGACGCGCACACATGGCACAACATGCGGACTTCTTGCACTGCGAACAGTCCGGCTTGTCTTTTCCACCTTGACATGGTACAATGGGCAACTGAGGCAAGCATATGATTATAAAAAAGTACACAAAAAAGAAATGCTGAAGCAGTCCCAAGCTTGATTGCTGCAGACGCCATCCGACTGTTTGCCCAGCCTCCTTCCACCGCCGGGCTTTCGCGCACACGTTGAGGGTTGCCTCAGCCGAACCCGTCATGCCCAGTGCTTCACAATGCCACTGTGCAACAGTCGGCCTGGTGTAGGCCCTCAACACGTGCACTGACACTAGCCTCCCACATTGCAGGCAAGCAGAAGATGGTTCAAGGTGTCTTTGTCAAAAGCTGCAATACAGAGAGCCACCAATGAGATATCCGGGCCCAAAACTCTCTGATCCCTGTACTGTACTCAATGCTTTGCAAGCGACCAATCGATTGCTGCCGAGGTCACGTTGTAGGTGATGATGTTGGGCTTTGGGCCCTGGTTCTGCATTCGCTCCAGCAGCTGCAGCGCGCGCCGCCACTCAGCGCTAAGGCCGAGGTCTCCTCGCAAAGGCTTCATTGGAAATCGGGTGCCAAAAAGATCTGAACAAAAGACGTAAAACTATCCATCCATCTCGTGTGGCTTACTTGGCAGGAAAGCGCGATTTAGCATCCGGTAACCCGCAGACTCATAGATCTGCCCAAAATGAAGCGGCCAACTCTGTCAAAATCGCAAATTGGAAAAACTTAGATGTGTGACCCCACGGCTACCGAGGTGCGCAGGGCCGCGGTGCAACGACGCATGGCGCCATTGGCCGAGCCACAGCAAGCGCAAGCCCGCGCCTGGCAGGCGCAGCTCTGCACTCTGAAATGATTCAGTCGAAGTGCTGGTTGAATTTGGAGCTCAAACAGGGGAACAACAATGCACATCGGACTCAAGCACTCTGACAGCTGCCGGCCCATGCTGATCTTCCGCAATGTCAAGGCTGCAGGAACATGACCCTGCCTGTCAAGACGTCCCCAGATCAACCAACGCCCGAATGCAACGCTGTCAACAGCGAACTGATGAATAGCAATGCTTCTGTTGAGGTGGCACTTTCCTGGACTGATCTGGCGGTTGCGGCCGCTGCCATGAATTTGAGCCATGAGAAGCTTCCGGTCAAGCATCTTCCAGCATGTGGGAAAGTCAAGAAGACAAAGGGACACAGCGTCGTGCTTTGGCAACAAGAATGCCAAATGCTGAGAAGTACCGTGCGAGGTCAATTGATTCCATGTTATTTCATGCCAACCGCGGCGCTGGAGGACAGGGAGAACTCCGAACCCATAGCGGCCGGAGTCACTGTCGTGAGCATACATAAACCCCGATCATGGTGCATATCAAGGGAGTTACAATCGGTATGACAAGACAAAACTGAAGGTCTCATGAACCAATCAGGTTAACAAGGGCTTGAGCCAAATGGCAGCTTAGCGCCTCAGTGCTCAACAAGTGTCTGCAAACATCTTGGCTAGGAGCACGGCCTTTATGGTTGAATATGTTTTGCTGTTGCCCTCCTCTTGCTCTTGAGAAGCTCAGACGTTTTTGCACACCTCTCATCTCACTAAAATGCAAAAGCAACATTCAAGCGTTCACCAAGCGACACATCAAATGCTCCTGACGTACAACCATGCTGGTGTTGTCCGTGACCTGGGGGCACGGAAGCACAGCGGAGTCGGTTGTTGCTCTTTCAACTCGTGGCTCTTTCCCATAGTGTCAATCTCTTTCTGCGCCAAGCGTCTTGTGTCCTCGCCATGATCTCCCCGTTCACAATGGTCAGCACCTGCATACCAGTACTCTTGTCCAAGCCAAGTCTGTGGCATGCGGCAGCCTAAGCAGAAAGAATTCCCAAGCATACATGCCAAACTGTGACCAACTGGCATTGGCCCCCTCCTGAATAACCTGGGTTGTGCCATCTACTTTTCATGTATTATGGATTGGCGCGCAAGCCTCTTCACCTCGTATGGCGGGCCTTGCCAGGCGCGTGCCTCAAAGACACAGTTGGAAACACTCGCAGGCAAGGCCAACGCCGAAGCCGGTATCCAGCCACCAGGAAGCAAGAATGGGCCAGCTGGGACGATTCTCAAGCATACCCTGTGACATTGCCCTGGGCCGCAAAAGCATACACAGTAGATGCACCAGCCTAATGTAAACCTGAGAAGCTTGCGCAGGTGCCAGCCGAGTGCCAGACCTTTCTTTTCGAGCACGCGACCGTGGTCCCTGGCAGTTGCACACATTGAGCTGGCCCGGGCAGGCCATGGCCTGCTTTGGCGCAGTCAAGGCGCGTGACACTTGATTTTTCCTTGGGCTGGTGGCGCTCTGCGGCAAGGCCGCTCTTTGCGCTGGACAGAAATGGGCGTCAAATTTGGTGGAAATCTGCATTTCCTTCCGTCTTCAAAGCTTGGCAGTGTCCACAGGTGAGTTCACTGCTGCAACGTTTCCTTTACATGCTGGACCTGATTCTGGTTGAAACCATGCAGCTCGAGACCGCATGCTGTGCGACATCGCTGAGATTTCTGCGCAGAAGGCAAAACAGCCTTGACAAAAGCCATGGAAGCACGGCTTTATGCTCAAATTGCACTTAACATCCAAATGTAAGCGTCAATACTGAGTCTCAGAACACGCTATTCAACGAATGAATCGCTGTGTAAGAATTAGTCTATTAAGTCAGGGTGGCTTGCTGGGGATTACAAAAGCGGGTGTTCATCTTCGTGCGAGTGAAAATTGACTTGACGATGATGGTGCTCCCTCTGACTGTAGCATGCAAAATCGAAGCAACGGGTTGCAAACTCACATAGCAAATCAACTTCCTCACGGTGCATGTATGGCAGCTTCAATCATCCTGCCCGCAGCGTCTCAGCGACCGAAGCAAGCTGTCTGCCTGTGCAGCAGCACATGTTGCTTGCGGAAGGTGCTTTCAAACCAGATAGCTCCGCAAAGCAGGGGTCACCTCAAAGGGTGCGGATCTATTTTGGGTGTTTTCTCTGTTGTTTTGGGGGATGTCTGTGTTTTTTGTTTTCTCGTTTTTGTCTTGGCAAGCAAAATGTATTTTACAGCATTTTCTCACGTTGTACACTGGCCGTCAACATCCCCAGCATCGTTTCAACATCCCCCCGCACGTCCCGCCAACATCCCCAGCATCACCAGCAAATCGTGGGTAAAAATATCTAAAAAGTAGGGTGGGGTTGGGGGGGGGCGGCAGCCCCCCGTGATGTTCGAAGAAGCGATGATTCAATTAAGGGTGCAATGATTCAAGAAAGGGTGCGATAGAATATAAAAAAGCGAGGTGGTTGGGGGTTCGAAGAAGTGCATACATACAAACATACAGACATACATACATAGATTACATAGATTACATATAAATACATAGATTGCATGCATACATGCATACAAATCAAAAAAGTATAAAGAACACTTGCCGGAGAGAATCTGATGAGGAGGATGCGGAAAGCCAAAAACCAATGGAAGGGTGCAAAAGCCAAAAGGCCGCCAGAGAGGAACTGGGAAAGCAGAAGATGCAACAAGCCCAAGAAAAGCCGCAAAAGCCAAATTGCCACCTGCCGGAGAGGAACTGGGGATGCAAAGGATGCGAAAAGCCAAAGCCAAAAAGCCACCAAAAGCCGCATAAACCAACAAGAAGCCGAAAAGCCAAGAAGCCAAAAAGCCAAGAAGCCAAAAAGCCAAGAAGCCAAGAATCCAAGAAGCCAAAGCGACAAAAAAAACACAAAACAAACTCCCACATCGAATTACATATTCCTCAAAGGTGACGGCTCATATGGGTCAACCCTCTGCTCTGCTTCTGCGTTCCGCGAGCATGGAAGTTTCTGGAGCGCCCTGTAGACCCACCACAAGAGCAATTGAATTTGTAAGCAGGTGGGTCTCTGCCCAAAAGCTCACCAACTTGCTGTCGCAGCGCGTGACAGGTCAGCGGCAAGCACATTTCAGGCGCAACAGAACAGGAACCTCATGAGCTCTGTCAGCCCGTCACGCTCATCACAGCTGTTCCATAAACGGCCAAAGCAGCCCGTAGCCTCGTCCCTTCCAGCAAACAATTGCGTGGTTGACCTGCCAAATCTGAAGCCAGGGAAAAGGGACAAGGCCACAGGGACTGTCCCCCCGTCGCATGCGACTCGAGCGGGCACGCATGGCCTTCTGTGATGTCCCACACTTCCTAGCTAGCGGCAGGCAGCAAACATGAATTCAGCACAAAAACTGTGCCTTGCTGTGCATGTGGCTGCCTCAATGTACTCGGCTTGCCACCAAATTAACGCGAATGGTCGCACGATGTGCAAGTCAAAAGCTTCGCAAGTTACGAGAGTGCCTCACTGACTCCCGCAATCCCGTCCATTAATTCACTGCTGAAAACGTCGGCAGGTTAGTTCGGCTGGGTGGACTTCTTTGGCTTCCTCGGCTCGCAGACTTCAAACAAGCTTCAAGTCCCGGAAGAACTGCACTCAGTTGTCTCTAGTTTCAGTAAGCGCGTCCCGGGCCAAGACGTCTCAGCGTGGTCTAAAACACCTCCGCCCAGCGTCGCACCCAGTAGCTCCTGCATCTGGTCCGCCAGAGACAGGTTGACGGAGATGTCGGAAAAGAAGTAAAGCCCTCCTGCGGGTTGAGGGGCAAAAAGAAACGTGTGTTCAATACATCTCATTGTTAAAAGTTTTGCAAATAGGTTATCCAAGCCTCAAATCACTCAAATGTTTGACATAGTTAATTAAATGTCTAATTTAGAAACAAGTTTAGTCAACATCATTATCATGATGTTATACATATTCAATATCGATTGTCCGCTGTCCCGCCCTGCACAGCATATTAGCAAAGCACTTGATCATCCATCTGTGCTTCTGGGAAAGGGTGCGTCCTCTGAGTACATGCTTGCACAAAGCCACCACAAGTCTGCAACTGCCATGGTAAAAATGTGTTTTCCCCTAAAGGTCATGGAAAATAGTAGGCCCCCCAGTTTTTTTAATGGGGAAAGTTAGTAAGCCCATGTCCCTCCAAAATGGGCCATGACTGAAACGATTCACCAAACCTCATATTGAGTATGATTGAGTCTCCTTTTGTGACGTCCAGGTCGACATTCTTCAAGCCAAAGGTCGGGTTGTCAGAACCTGAGGAATAACGCGTCCAGCATATGATGACTGAAACTTTCGACATGAACAAGGTCTGGTCTCTACCCTGCAAGGGCGAGGATCCCAAAGCAGCAGCAGAGGAATCATGCAAAGTTCACGAACAAGATCCGCTCAAAGTATAGTGATTCAATGAGTGTTGGGTGTCGTGAGTGCTCGGTGTCTACCCACGCCATGTGAAAGCTAAAGATTGGGTGCTCCAATGCGATCTCATGGAAGCCGTCTATCGTCCAAAAGAAATCTGGCAAAGGCGCCCAATGGCAGCGTCTGGTTCAGGGGCCCAAAGTTCAGACTGTCCTGGCCAGGGCCCCGCAGGACTTGCAGCAGCTGCTTGGCGAAGCGCAGATCTATTGGGCCTGGCGGTCTGCCCAGTAAGCTGAGGATGTGGCAAATCAGACCCCACCAGCCTTTTTTGGGGGAAGGTCCTTTTGAATATCATAGCCAAATGAACATTCATAGGAGGTGAAAGTGAGGTGAGGAACGCGCAATCTGTCCAAGCACTGCGGAGAGTGAAGGGAACGCCCTGTCGAGGACTGGAGAAGCTCCCACTCTTGGAGCATTCATCCTATTCAATCCGTGAAAGATCGAGTCCCTGAAGACGTGCAATGCAACTCCGGTCCTGCAATGCTGCCACCCTCCTTCACATCCGTGGCTCCAAGCAAAGTCAGGTTCGTTCGTAACCTCAAGGTGGGAGAAGCGCCCCACTCTCACCAAGAGACTCCAAAAAGAGGGTATCACTTAGCCAGGGTGTCAAACCAACAAAACACATGTCTTCGTGGTTCGTGGGATCACATTGGCAGACCGCGAATCCGTGAGGCTATGTTCCTTCTGTTGATGCACAAGCCTGCCGGCAAAGAACCAAAAGCAATTCCAAATCGGTTGAAAGCGTGAGAAAGCTCAGGTGCATGACATGCAGTTCCCGCGACCTAGGCTGCGGGCCCCATCGGCTTGTGTTCAATCCACGCATGGCCATGGGCGTGAACATTGGCAAAGAAGGAGAAGCAAAACTCACCTCAGCCAAAGCCACTCTTCGCGAGCAAACAACACACACTCAGAACCTGAGACGGCTGCTCCTCGTCTCTGTCCGAAGAGTTGTGAAAACAAAAGACATCGGTACCTCAGTGCACTTGGATAAGCGCTGCAGTGTGCACCATAACACGCATGTCATGTGGCTTGTAGTAAAGGTGGGAATACAATCAGGCCCAGCCTGACTGAGCGTGAAAACTCAGTTGAAAAAACTCCAGACCTTCTGCGCGTAGCTTGCATCCCAGACACATCGAGGTACACGTAGCCTACCAGGCAATTGAAGGATTTGAACAGCAGCTTCCCCGAACATGCTCTGACTCCCATTTCCATCTAAGCCCCTGCTCTGGGCGTAAGTTTTCGAGCACTATGAGCCGCCTGTCTCCAAACCAACAAGCCCTGCCTGTTTCAAAGGTGATGTTTGGCCTTCCAACCGGCGACATGGTGAGCATCAGTGGATAGGTTCTTGAATAGATCTCAGTTCAGCAAAAGCTAAGCCCCAACCGCACAAGATGCTTTGCTCAATCCATCAAATCAGAAATTGGCGGTGACGGCCAATCTGAACTGTCAACCGGATCACGCCAAGCGACGTCCTTCAGACCTGGGACCAGCAACGACATGAAGTCCGTGTCAAGCTTGATGCCTGTCACTGAGAATGGTTCAGGTGGCAGACTCATGTGCCCGAGCAATGGAGTCGAGCACTGCAAAGGTTGTCGAAACAAAAACCAAGCCCCTTGCTGATCTGGTGATTTGTCAGACTAACAAAACTTGCCAAAAGCAAAAGCGCAGTGGCCGCTGCCAGCCTAATTGGTTGTCTGGAATGAACCAGGGCAAAAGGTCATAGCCTCAGCTGTCTAGTTGGCCAGGAGAAGTTTTGCAGGAAGCACCCACCAAAGTTTGTCTTGTGAAGATGCTGCATTGAAAGCTCACTAGGTTTATAGGGTCTCCTGACAGACAGCATCATGGAAAGCCATTGACTTGCAAATCTGTTGTTTGAGGAGCTGTGCGCCCCTCGGAACATCTCCAAGCAAATACAAAGCCAGACAAGACCATCCAAGTGGCTGAGCAAGCCAGTGGAGTTCACGGCCCAAATGCCACACTCCACCCCCCATTTGCTCAGGGTGCCGGAGACCTGGGCATGGCTCAGAGTGAGGCCGCCTAAGGCACCCTTCCTGAAAAACAAACCTGGTGCCAGTTTCCAGCAGCCCGAGTCAGACCCAATCGAAGCAACCAGGCAACAACCCCCTGCTGGCCAGCTGCCATGTGCTGCTCTAAATCCGCAGGTGGAGTACCTCAGTGGTGCTTCCCTGCGACGGACGTTGACTCAGTAGAACAGTCAAGAAGCGCTTGCCTGCCAACTGGCCTTTAGATGCCTTCCATGCTTCCAGCCAAATACAGCATGACACAACCGTGCGTCGGCAGCAGAAGGCAACAGGCACGCTACACATGTATAGACACATCTGCAAAAGAGACAAACTCCTGAACGAAATCCGTTCTGCTATCATAACATATCATACACAAATGGTTGTGCTGAGTTTCAAGCGGCTGATGGCGGAAGCCATCTTAGAAGACATAGCAAAAGCCACAAGCAACAGTTGGAGGTCGGAGGAAGCCCTGTTTAGCAAAGGCCATGAAGACAGCGGAACTCCATGAGGGGATCTGGAAGCAGCGGATTGCATCCAAGCAGCTGTGCTCCTTGCTGCGCGGGATGGGGCATTTGGTATCGCCAGAGGCGGTTTCACCGTTGACGTCCACCTGTGCACACAAGTTGCATCACCCGGCATGTCTGGTGAAATCCTTTTTCTCTCGATCTTCAATGTCTCGACATTCCCGAAATTGAGAGCTGTCGATTCCGATATGATCATTCCGGACATGCCTAGTGATGACACTGGATGTCAAACATATCCTGAAGATCTGGGAGTCCCGTGAAGCTTGCTGCAAGCATCTCAGCTCACATGCTCCGAGGTGGCCAGCCTGCAAATAGGAATCTTTCGTCTGGATGGAGTCCAGGGACATATCCACCGAAATCGTTTTGTTCACCCTGGGCTGTGGGCTGGTGCACACTCATGACTGCCTCGGGCCAGACCTGTACCCAACCCATGCCCAACCCAGGCATGATTTCCTTTCGTGCTGGTAACCGCAAGGTTCCTCTTTAATGTACTTCTTACGGTGAGTAGTGTATGGGGGGGGGGGGCCTGATTTCCCGTAGTTGCAAAGACTAAAGAAGTGTAAGTGATGTTGTGTTTACCATTATTCGCATCTCTTCCAACATGGATTGATTGATCTCACCCAAGTAGCGTTGGAACTTCCAGGGAGAGGACTAGGTTCATATCGCGCAGCGACTTTGCCAAGTTCTGCGACACTGCGACCTGAGCAAAGGCTAACAGTTTGTCAAGCAATGGGGCAATGGCAAAAGGCACCAACATGCACGAAGCGGATTCGGCACTGCTAGGTAGCCATACCAAAGCAGTGGGCATTTGTTCACATCCAAGATGAGTTGGGCATCAATTTTCAGCTGAAAGCCTCCCAAGCTGATCTTTCCTGCTGAGATGCTTCAATCTTGGACTTGATCGTCGAGGCAGCCATATCCTAGAAAGGATCAAACAGTACGCGCGAACATGCAGTTAACTAAACGTGCAAGGCAAGGAGCGTGCGGTCCCAACAAAACTGGATAAAACCGCGCCATAACTTCCACTCAGCTGAGCCAAACCCGTGCCCTTCCCTGGGAAATGCTGAGTCCTCCAAATAGGACTCAAAGAGGTAGGCTGCAGCATTCATGAGCCAGTGAATGCTTGTGCCTGTGAAGGACACCGGGCCCAGCTCCAGGGAAACGTCCAAATTGTGGATCAAGACCTGCCGAAAGGATGCGGGCGCTTGAGTGTCACCCTACTATTTGTCTCCTCACTTCTCACACACTTCTCGCGAATGTTGCTTCCAGTCGTTCATGTTTTGCCTATTCCAAGGGCATGCCTGGCATGCCTGTTCTTCCTCTGCCCTATGCCTCCTTTCTGTTTGTCCTGGTCCCGGCCCCGGCATGCAAGCTCCCGGACTCCCCCGCCTCTGGGCGCCCAGCATCTGTGGACAGGCCCAGCGTAGCGCAAAGCTGCCCATCCTCATTTCGCGTGGCAGAGGCTGCCAAACGACAGACAGACTGTTTGGGCATCGCAAGGGAAAATCGTGTCCAACGTACAAAGGACGGTATGGGCTTGGGTCCGGCTTGTCAAGCTGTCAGCCACCAGCTCCTGGTTCAAGCCAGTCCAATATGAACCGAGTTGCAGTGACATAGACACTACTACCACCAGCCAAGGAGATGAAGTACCAGTCAGCACTCCAGTCCTCAAGCAATGGCTTGCACGAGTGGATAGTGTGCAGTGCCTCCAACTGATGCAACATGTTCAAGTTGTTGTGATGAGAGCTGATGAGTGGTAGTCTTGTCATTGACACCGCTTAATGTTACTCGGTGCAGAGGCATCAACCGCCGGAATCTGCTCTTCTGAGAAAATAACAATCATCTGAAGGAAAACAGAATGGGGTGCTGCAAATCGTGCAATTTCAGTTTTCCAGAAGCAAGCTCCATCCAGGCATCACACATGGGCAAAGGATTTGCTGGCCACCAACAACTGATCAGCAGCTCACAAATCTGGACATCCCTGATGCCGCAAAAGGAGAAATCGCAGGATTCACTGTTGCCAGGTGGAACGTCTTTGTGCCGAGGCGCAGAGGACATGTTGGCCCAAATACCTTGCAGGCAAAATTGGATACCTTCGTCCCTCTGGAAGTGGATGCCTTAGCCGTGTTGGGCGGGCAGCTATCTCACATCCTGTGAAACACATGCTGACCTTCTGCCTAGACCATGAACCCATGAACCCATGAACCGCACAGAGAAGGCAAGATGCTGGGCTTCTGCATGCCCACCTGGCTGAGATCTACATCCCAAAGTCCTTGGACGGCAAGCGGCAAAGGCAACCCACAAAAATATTCAAACTGAAGCAGGCCATGCAGAAAATGAGGCAAAGCGAGGCAAGCTGACGGCTCAAGGCCCAAGGGTCTGTAGGCCACACCATTGTAGGTGCCTTCAAAGTCGCTTAGGTGCAGATGCTTTAGACTCCGAATCATCTGTGGGAAGATCTCCTCACAAGGCCAAACATTTCGATGCCCAACATTCAGTGAGCCAGCCAAGCATTCAGGACGTTGAGAGCCGAGGGAACCCTGCAACGTGAACACAATTCAAAGGAAGCTTCATAAGAACTTTGTGGTACTGGAACTACTTGAGGGTATTTTCTTTAAGAATCTATGCTCTTCGCGTGAGAGAAGAGGCAGAAAACGAGGCCCTGTGCATGAATTCGGCTCTTCTGCATGTGCGCACACCACCTCTTCGCAACACCTGACGAAATCGCTCCCGGAGCACGTTCGGAGCTGTCTTGGAGATGGGCCCATTGGCACAGCCGGGCACGCTGCTTCGCTGCCATCAAATGGTGAACCCTTTGCGGACTTTCGTGGGGTCGACCATCAAAACCTCGGTGCTTTAGTGTGCGTTTGTTGCTTTCGTGTGGTGAAGAGGAACAGAACGAGAGAGAGAGAGAGAGAGAGCGCGAGAGCGAAAGAGAAAGAAATATAAAAGCAAACAAAAACGAAATAATAATCACAAAAAACAAGCGAGAAAGAGAGTGAGAAAGACAAGTCAAAGAGAATGAGAAAGAGCACAAGAGAGGAAGGGGGAGAAAGCGAGAAAAAAAAAAGAGAGAACGGGGCAAGAAGCGCGCTCCAAACTATAGTTCTTACACGTCTAAAACTTCCACCCCTCCAACTACGCCAACTTTCCTGGTGCTATAACTCAGCGATCTCGCAGCCCACCTCGGCCACATAGTTTAGGGCCCTCTTGGAAAGCCACATCCTGGCTCCAGCATCGCTCTCCGCGCCTGAGCTGGCGGATCCCACGACACGCCGCAGTGAGGCAAACGCTGGCCTTGTGGCTCTGGCTCCTTCTTGGCCACTGCCTCAGATCCAGTGTTTCTGGCCTCCCAGCCTGCGTTGCTCGTTTAGGAAAGCTTGTCAGGCCAAGCACAACTGCTGCGGCCCGATACATGGCCAAAAAGTAATAGTGCCTTTCCGGAGCAATGCAACAGCAGCCGATTGCCATGCCACTCGCTGCTGCAGAAAGCGCACAGCCCCGTCATCAGGCAGTGCAGATGCGAGCCTGAGAGTGAATCTAGGCTTCGTTGGGTCCAAGTAAACCCCGGACAAATTTGCTTTGCCAAAGACAAAGACAAGAAGTCAAGGTGACTTTCTCATCGAGGCCCTTACGCAGCACAGCAAAGAAGATGGACAAGCGCGACCATCGCGCGGCACTCCGCTTTGGAAAATGCCGAAAGAAGCAGGATAAAAGCAAGGCTGCCACAGAAGTGTCTGTGGGCGAATGCAGACTCCTGGGCTGCTTTTTGAGTCAAGGAGTCTCCTTGGAAACACGCCAAAAAGCAAGTGGTTGCTGAAAGTTGTGAGTTGTGTAGAGCTTGTATTTATGCTGGTGAACCATGGTCCAATGGCCGGTCAACTCAAGGCAAATCGCGGCACAAAAAATTGCGCGGAACTGTGGAACCTGCTAAGTTTGTGGGAGCCTCCAACTGAAGCTCCAACCAGTAGCCCGAGCCCCTACCCCTGTGACTCACAAGAGCTTTTGGAGTCCAACGAGACCAAATGGCTGCTGGCTAGCTGGGTTTAAAACGGGTGATTTTGAAGTGTATGTAAGCTAACCAAACGGCACCACACATGCAAGCGATAACTCTTTTATCCGAGCAATGTGTTGGTGCCAGGGACTCATCTTCCCCTGTCAGATGTCAACGGCTGGGTGGGCCCCATGGGCCACCCACCACAAACTCTCAAAAACTGAAGAACGGGTGTGCAGACTGATAGCGCCCGCCCCTGAGCCGGGGCCCGGGGCACCCAGGCCACAGGGGAGTCTGCCACCAGGGGAAGTGAGTCACCCAGGCCCGGTCACGGGAGCATGGGTGGGCCCACACTGAGATCAAATGCATCTCCATTCAGGAGACGCGGGAGAAAAACGAACTCCTCGCAGCCTGTGCAAAGGGTCGAACCCAGAGAAATCTGGGTGCGTCAGCTCATCGGCCCACTGGTTGAATTCCCGGGGCACGTGGTTGGCCGCCAGCGAGCAGCCATGGGTGTGGAGCAGGAAGACCAGCTCCATCAGGATAGCCGCGGTATAGGGCTTCTTGGATCCAAGGTTGAGCATCGCCATGACGTTGCCCTGGTTGTCACTGCCCACCGGGAGTCGGACCCGGGAGGACAGAGGGCCTTGGTGCGTGAGGATCATGTTACAGTGCCCAGGGGTACTCCTCCACGTGGATCTGTTCGTGGAACCAGTACACCTCCTTCTTTTCCGGCTCCGTTTTGTTGGAGCCCCATCCTCCCACAAATGCCAGTCCTTCGTCCGAGGCGCTAGCATCGCTGCAACCCCACCAAGAGGACTTCGGCAGGTAAGGGGAGTACTGGACGAAGGGCGTGTTGAAGAGAACCGCAGCATGAACGCCAGCATCCTGACCACCTTGGGGGGTTTCCCCACCGTGGTGGTGGCCATCTTCCAGGCCCACAATGGTTGAAGCATCGACTTCGCCAGCGGACATGCCGCAGTTGCCCATTGGATGCGGCCCAGGGCCTTCTCGATGTCCTTTGAGTGCATCGCCTGCCCTTCCATGGTCTGCAGGACCTCCATCACCAGGATGTGTTTGTTGGCGGCCATGAGAACCTGCGGGATGTTCGGGTGGACCACGAAGCCCAGCCACGTGTTGACCTCCGCCAAATGTGTCTTCTTCCAGCTAAGCGGGGTGCCCAAGGCCAGGAGTGTTGCTAACAGCGCCACCGCCAAGTTTACTGCCCCCTCGCTACGAAGCAGTTATAGGAAGTCATCCACAAAGACGAAGTTCGAGGGAAAAGTGCATAGAGGACCCTGAGTAGAAGGGCTCAGGCGTCCCCAGTAGGATTGGGCACTGGCCATGCCGTATGTGCCTACCTTGTTCACCCACCATTCTTCCCCCAGTGAAGCCACCTGGAACCGCCAGTCCTTTCTGAGGACCTTTACTCTCCGGTGAGCCTTGGTGACGTGCCTTGAGCAGCACCCACCTGGTGCCCGGCTCCGGCCATAGCCAGTTTTCGGGTGGAGATTTGGCGACCTCCTTCTCGGGGCCAGAGGCACCCTGAGAGGGAGGTCCCTCCTCAGCTGCCGCATGTAGCCAATGAAGAGCTTGTACCCCATCCAGCACCGTCGGAGCCGTCGTCCTTTCCACCGTCTGGTTCCTGATGGTGTCATTGGCCCCGCCCACCGAGCCATCGTAGATGGTGCGGATCTTGTTTTCCTCGTCGATGCCCGGTAGGGGGCCTGGACAAAGATCCTCCATATTGCAGCCACAGCGCGCTGCTGCCTCTACCTTGGTGAGAGGGCCATCTACCATGCCCACAGGAATGTGCTACGGATGAGCTCGCTGAAGTGATCGGATGAGGGAGTTCCTGGAACTCCGGCTCCTCCCCTTTTAGCTCCTTCTTGAGTGGCCAGATGCCCGGCGAAGCTAGGGGTGGGTCCGTGACCCCCAGTGGGACCCCTTGTTCCAGATCCCGAGGAAACTGGTGGTCGGGGTCCTGAATGTTCAGCGCCAGGCTGTGCAAGATGTCCAGGAAGAAGGGTTGGCCTTCCGCTGGTCGTCCTGCCCCTAACGCCAGAATCTCCCTGATATCTTCCAGCAGATCCTCCGGGAAGGGGTGTGACCCATCCCCCAACGAGAGCGACTCCTGGAGTTTGTCCCCCCATGGCGACGTGAGGACACAGATCTTGGCCCCCAACGCTGCTGCTTTGGACAGTGGCCTCGTCCACGGAACCAACGGAGCCAGCCGTCCAAGTGAGGGCTTCCCACCCCCGTCCCTGAGGGGGCGCTGTTTGAAGGCCATCTGGAGGTACATAACCTTGTCGGAGAGATTTGGGTCGTGCGTGATCGGCAGGGTGGTGGGCCGATCCGAGATCTCCATGCAATGGCGCGCCCATGGCTGAAGGGGAAGAGTTTCACCCCGAAGTTCGACCGTCCTGCCAGCCGGCTGTGTTGGTGTCCGGACCGCAGGACTGTCTGAGGCCGAGACCGGAAGTGAGCCCGGGTTAGTCCTGCCAACGCTTGTTGGCCGGCCTTTAGCCTCAGGGACTGGCGCTTGTTGTCCCCCGGCGTGCTAGGAGATGGTTCCCTTTGCCGCCTCGGAAGGGTCGTTGGGTTCACTTGGGGCACCGTGCCCCCCGGCTTCAGCGCCTCCAGGACTGGTCCCGCTCTGCAAAGGATGGCCGCCGCGAGACCCTGCATCATCTGCTCTGGGTACCGGCTGAGGTCACTGGAGTTGAGCTTTTCCCCCCTGGGGTGAGCTCCGTGGTTGCATCGCAGATCATGCCAATGGTGAAGGGGGAAGGTCCGTTGACAACGTCGTGGACTTCACTACCACCTGGCCCAGGCGGCACTCGTCAAACTTGATGAGGGAGTGGTGGAGTGCGTTCGCCCATTGAGTGTAGGCCCGTGTGACCCAGATCGAAGAGCACCTCGCTGCGCTCGGGCTCTTGCTGCACTCCATTGGGTCCATTGGGTGCTCCAGGAAGCACCTGTGGGACCGTTAGTTGACCTAGTCCTTGGTAGGCCAGCGAGGTCAGGTACATCTGTCGGAGCATGAGCACGCTGTCGTTGTCCGTGTCCTCCATTACCCGGGGCTCCAGGTCCTCCAAGGGCTCGTCCATCACCAGCTGCAAGCAGGTGGCCTTATCTTTGTGCCACCCCGTGATCTGGAGCAGTCTGGTCCCCCCGCGGCTCGCCCTTGCAAAATCTGCACATGTAGCCCCCCGTGGTCTTGAACTTCTCCTTGCTCACCACTTCCCAGGCACTGATGCTTGGCAGGACCAAGCCACACTCCACAGAGGCCCAAAACACATGCTTCGTCTCCTTGGGGAAGTGCTTGTTGATGTACTTCCGGCCCGCAACCGCCGTGACCGTGGCCGTGGTGATGCCTCCTTGGCCGCTCCCCCCCCGGGGCCAACGGCACCCAAGGGGGGGGAGCAACCCAGCTGCCGGATGAGGTCCTGGGAGTAGCCCAACCTGTCGTACAAGGCCCCCGCCGCCTCCTGTGCGACCTGCTCGACCCAGTGGACCACGTTGCAGCGCCAGTTCACCTTCACCTCCACCATCGAAGACTTGCTCAGGCCCGCCACCAACTTGGTGTAGACCGAGTCGAAGGCCTTCAGCGCGGCCAGCGGGAGGGTGATTCGTTCGTCGCAAACTGCCCTGAAACGCAGCGCCTCCTTACTGTCATGGATGGGGGCCACCGGCATTTCCATCACGGGCAACGGGCAGTTGACGATGAAATTCTTTGCCGCCAGAAATGTCCCCATCTCCTTGAAAATGTAGCTCCACTCCTCCTTGTTGCGCGGCTTGGGGATGCCCAGGCTCTCCAGGAAGGGCACCGCCTCCTTCCTCATCTGGAGGATGTTGCCCATCCACTTGTCCGAGGTCGAGCCCTCCGCATTGCGGCCCCGGCGTTGCGTCTTCACAATCAACGGGAAAGTGGTCCAGGCCGAGTAGATGTACTTGAATGTGAACCTGTGGGCGTACACGCCCGTAAGGCTCGGCAGGTCCCACGTTCTCGTCTGTCTGGTCCAGAACACCCCATCACCTTTCGCCCAGAAAATGCCCACCACCTGCTCGGGCGCCGGGCGCTCACCCCGGTTCACCTGAGCTCGGATCTCCAAGTGGTCCTGCTCGCACGTGAGTGGGTGAGTCCTGCGCTCAAGGGCCAGGAGCTCCTCCGGCGCGAGCTTAAACTGCTGGTCCGCGCCCCGGGGGATCTCACCGCTTGCGTGCTTCTTCCAAATCCCCCCAAACATCCGGAGCTCTCCCTGGTGCCGCTTCATTGCCCAGAGGATAAGGGACAGCTTGCCATCCTCAGAGTCCAGGTCTTGCTGTGACATTGGCTGGTCCCCCCCGGGGGCATCTCCTCCAGCAGTGCCTCCCTCTGAGCATCCTGATGTCGGGGACATACTTCTCCTTGATGTCCCCCACCTGATCGGGGGGATGTCCTCGGGGTCATCCAGCTCCAGGGGGCAGAATAGGCCCCTCTCCAGGGCCTGCCTAAGGCCGACACTGCCAAGGGCTTGAGTGTGGTTGAGCATCCATGCCTGGTTGGTGTCCTGGGTTCGCTTGTTTGCCGCCTGAGCCTCCTGAATGGAGCCCATCGCCTCAGCCAACGCCTGGCTGGCGTCAACGCCCTTCCCCTCCAAGTACTGGTCTCTCAGCTTGGCCTTGAAACGCCAGGTTGACCTTCCTGAGGGCACGGGCTCCCTCATTGGCCACCTCCTCTGACGGCAGGGCCTGCATGCCCTCCTGGAGAGGCGCCAGGATAGCCATCTCATTGTCCAGCATCTCCTCCGTGACCAACTCCTTGTGCCGCCGCCTGGCCGAGGCCTCCTCCGGAGTCGGTTCCCGATGCTCCCGCAAGGCCTTATGCAGCTCCTCCTTCTTCCTGATCGCCTGGTCCACCTGGGGGTGGTAGAGCTGGAAGCTCTGAGCCTCCGCCTCCTTCAGGGACCGCTGCACTTTGACCTTGATCTCCTGGCTTTCCCGGACCTTCAACGCCTCGTCGTCCGCCTCCATGGACAGGATCTCCTGCCGGATGTCCACCCGCCTGTTAAGCGGGACCGCATCTGCCATGGTGATCTCATCTGCCGTGTCCGTTTTTGGGGGGGCTCTCCCCAAGACCGTGCCGTCCACCAAGTTGCGGTCGGCCTGTGCCCGGGTACCACCGGGGCCAGCGGCACCCAGGCTTCCCCATTCTCGCTGCTGGATCCAGGTCGGCTTGCCCTCCACGATGAGCAGGTTGTAGGTGATGCCGTCCGCCTCATAGGTGGCCGAGGGTGCCTGAAAGGGGGCGAACTCCTTGCCGGGGCAGACCCAGCACTGCTTGGCTGCCTCTGGCCACCCCTTGCACATGAACTTGTAATCGGAATGGCCTGCATCGAGCCTGTGCATGCGCTGGGTGCCGATACACGCCTTGTTCCTCTGGAACTGCGAAGCCCAGACTTCCTCCTGGCGGAGCTGGATCTTCATCGGGACATACGCCTCCAGGATGCGAATCACCAGGTCCTCGGTGAGATTCTTCCCGACAAACTTGTGGAACAGGGAGACCGCCTCCTCCACCGTAATGTCCCTCAGCAAGGTGGCCGCCGACGCTGGAAGGACTGGAAACAGATCCGGGAGGTCCACCAGCTTGAAGTACCCGGGCTTGCCGTCCACCGGCACCAAGGAGACGGGTTTGTTGGTCTGGGACGTAGCCTTCTGAGAAGCCGCCACGAAGCCCTTCAGTCTCTTCGTGGGAGGCGTCTGCGCCTCCTCCGGTGGTGTGGTCCGCTCCATGCCGTCCGCATCCCCCATGCCCTCGTCGCCCTCCTCGGCGGGGCCAGGGGCACCCAAGCCGGAAGTCGGAGTGGCAAATGCCACATGGAGACGCTCCAGTGCACTGGAGAGGTCCTTCATCACATCGGTCGCCGAAGATGACGGGGGGGCCTCGGGCTCGTCCAAAACCAAGCCGGCCGCCACTGCCGCCTCCCGTGTGCGAATGTCCTGGGCCTCCTGGCTGGCCATTTCAACCTCCTCCACGGTGAGTGTCTGGTCCTCAATCAGCTCAAAGGAAGTTGCCGAGGTTGCCGAGGAAGCCATTGCTTGGTCGGGGTTAAGTTCGAAAGTGCCACAGATCAAACTTTTTCAAACAGCTTGGGTTCCAGGAACCCAGATCAATGCTTGAGCCAAAATGGCACATGCCATTGTGGTCAAGCATTCCACACACAGTTCATGTTTCCACATGCGTTTCAACATTAACAAATTCTGCACAATTTGTTCTGTGCTCCTTGTCAGGATCCTGATTAGAGCCGTTGGCCAACCGCACAGGCCGCAACATCGACGGGCGGACTTCATGATGGGAACGAAGTGCTCACACATCTCCGCCTGGCCATGAGCCATGGATAACCCCACTTGAAAATCTCCTGGCGCCCGTATGTCTAAAGACATCCCCGGTGACGTTCCTCTCATCGCTGAATTGGCAACCCTCAAGTAGTTCATGGTCAACTACAGCATCTGGAAACCTCCCAAATTGCTTCTCTGCAGATAGACGTGCAGGTTTGTTTCAAAATAGGGGGCCCTGAGCAGAACATGAAACCAACTGGGGTCCCTAATGCAAGCTGCACTGCCAGCCTGCAAGCGGGCCCCAGGAGACTTTGAAAGTTGGCCTCGGAACGACACGCACTTCGGAAATTGGCCTCTTGCATGTTCCCTATGACTTGAGGCAGAAGCAAGAAGGTACCCAAAAGCAGAAATATCAACCAAGCCAGCTGCTTCCCTTCATTGTTTGGCGGTGTTCCACCCAACAAATTGAAGTGCCACTGCCTTTGGAAGCCCTGGGGCCGTGCCCCCGTCTTCGTAGATCACCGAATGCTTGCCTCAGCGAACGTGCGCCGTAGCAAAGCAGAACTCTCACAAACTTCACCAGAAGTCCCCTATGAAAGGCCTTGAGAATGGCTGCCTTACCCAGACATCGACAGGAGCGCTATTGGCCGAAGCTGCTTACCCAGATCTCGGAGAGCTCAGGCAAGGCCGTGACCAGGAAATCGCCTGAGGGACTGGAGATCGCCCATCGCTGGAAAATAAGATGAAAACTCGGCTGTTCCGCTTTCTACTCCTTTTCCTTCCATGAGAGTGAAGTATCAAATCTGGCTACTGCAGTAGGAAGTTGTCCAAGCCCTCAGGAGTGTGACGGCCTGCCACCCTCAGACTTGCCCAGCTCTGCCACAATTCACTGGGCCCGATGAATCCGTGTAACATCGCGCTCCCCAGCCGACCCCAAAAGCCAGGACGTAGCTCCCGCCTAGGCTGAGAGGTACAGGCGAGGCACTGAAGGCCACCTGAAGATCCATCAGTTAGTATGTGTTTGTTTTTTGTTTGTGGGCGTATTATGTGTGTGTGTGTGCGTATGCGCGTAAGTGGTTCAATTTGTAAATTTGTCTAAAATGAGATGTGTACATGCACGTGTCACATGATTGTATCAAGGCCTTTGTGTTTGCACTGGCAAGTCTGTGTGTCTCGACCAGCGACTAGCAACAAGGAACCACTGCCAAGAGTCATGAGCAAAGGGATTCGCAGAAATGCAATTAAGAGATATTCCCGGTCTGGCCTGGAACTTACGAGCCGTCACAAAGCTCATGTCCTCCTCTGTGACCTGTCGGTAAACGAAACACCTGCTGCAACCCTGGGGGGAGAAAGCCTCCTTCCATCAGCCGCCAAAAAGCCAAATATCCAAAACCGAATGCCTGGTACAAGAGCAGCTCGCCCTTCCGACGGTAGTACTTGAAGTTCCTCTGTCGCAGCCTGTAAGCAGGTGGCAACTGCTGTCACTGAGTTCGGCAGCCCCAACCACAAACACTTTCTCGCCGCTCGTCACTTGCCTCACGCTTCTTTCCCTTCCTCTGCGACGGACGCAAACAAATTACGGTGTATGCCAGGTAGCTGGTCAAAAGTGGGCCCTGCTTCGGTGATATCAACACCCGCCGTGTCGTAGTTCTTGGCAAATTTCTCTGGATCAAGAAGGTAGAACTCATGGTCGGCAGACTCCTCCAAAAGCAGAACAAACAAATAATGCGATCAAAGCTAGACAGAGAGCGTCTTGCCCGGACATGCATGCAAAAGGAAGCACGATTGCCTGCATCTGCCAACTGGCGACGCGCCAGCACTGTCCTGCCGGATCACCATGCTGCCACTTTGCTTGGCTTTCGTCCTCAGTGCCACCAGCCAGCTGGAGTGCCGCAGCAAGCCATGAGTTAAGCAGGGAAAAGGCTTGCCATCACAAAGGTACCAAAGGCAACATTCAACTTACCATCGCCATGTTACCAAATTCGGCCTCACTCTCACTCACGCACGCACGCACGCACGCACCCACGCACCCGCGCACGCACGCACGCACGCACGCACCCATGCACCCACCAACGCACCCACGCACCCACGCACGCACGAACCCACGCACGCACCCACGCACCCACGCACCCACGCACGCACGCACGCACGCACGCACTCACGCACGCACCCACGCACCCACGCACCCACGCACCCACGCACCCACCCACGCACCCACGCACACACCCACGCACGCACCCACGCACCCACGCACCCACCCACGCACCCACGCACCCACCCACGCACCCACGCACCCACGCACCCACACACCCACGCACGCACCCACGCACGCACGCACCCACGCACCCACGCACCCACGCACCCACGCACCCACGCACCCACGCACCCACGCACCCACCCACGCACCCACGCACCCACGCACCCACGCACCCACGCACGCACGCACGCACGCACCCACACACCCATGCACCCACGCACCCACCCACGCACGCACGCACGCACGCACTTGCACAAGCACAAACTCAAGAACTCGCACAAGCACGAGCTCAAGATCAAGCACAAGCACAAGCGCAAGCACGCGCGAGCATGCACACACCCCCAGCAGCCCCAACGCCCCAGCCTTGCTACCACTTCGCCATTGACAATGGTGAGCACCTCCTCCCCTGGACGGGCTGGCCTGGAAGCACGCCCAGAACTTGTGTCGTCAGCATCTGCAGAAACATAAATCACATCCCAGCATTGGCACCTACTAAGGTGGATTTGGATCTGGCAATGCAATACAGTGCCCTCTGAAAGGGCTACAGTACCGTGCTCTTAAGGCTGAATGACACCACTCTGCTGCCTGTCAATAAATTCGAGCAGTCAATTCAAGCATTCATGCCGCCTCTCGAGAGTGCCCTTTCGCCCCCCCCGGTCTCATTTCCTGCTTAGGCAAGTCCAGAGGCAGGAGCGGCCTTGCGAGGCGCATGCCCTTCTTTCTGACATGTGTGCCCTTCTCCTTGAGGATGGGCAGGAAGTGCCTAGATACGTGTTTGGAAGCAGAGCAGCCTTTGGAGCCTCAAAGAGCAACTTGCTTGAGGCTTGAAGCTCTGCCAGTTGACTAAAGACACTCTCCTCCCACACCCCTTCGCCGACACCCCTTCGCGTTTATCCTTGCCGAGGGCACTCGCACATCTCCTCTTGCGTGCGGATCGCCATGGCCTTGCCAGGTCCACTTCCCACTTCCGCTCCGCTCCCGCCCGGCGCCCAGCCTTGCACCTGTCCCACACGCCATGGCGTGAGTGCTGAGTCAAGCAGCGAGCAAAGAAGCGCTGGGGGGGGTGACTTTGGTAGGCCCTGAGGCCTTGCCACAAGTGCTGCAAGGCCATGCTCATTCACTTTGCTACTCTCGATGATGCTTTGAAAGGAAGAAGCTGACCGAAGTGATCGGGGAGCGGGTGCTTGCAGTTGGTATGGCCTCATCGAGGGACTGGGTCTTGTGTCCTACCTATTTTTGAAAGGACTAGCAAAGCGGCGAGGCACGAGCTGAATCTGAGCCCAAGTTCCTCATGCAACCCTATCAAGTCGAGCACTTGGGCCTCGTGAAGGACGCTGCAAGAATTCAGTCAACGCTGGCCCCTTCTTCTTCGTGTTCTCACCGTGCCTTACGGCCAAAGGACTGCGGATGTTACCCGTTTAGCTCCTCTCTGGCCGTACGCCAAGGGACGGAGACAGGTTTGACCAACACAGCATCTCAAGCCCAAGGGAGGGATGACCTGTCGGACCTTCTCCTCCCTCTCAAGGCCCTGCTCAAGCTTTGCGATCTGTGCCTTGCCAAGGCGCCCCCGCTCCCCCCGGCCCATGTTCATGACATCCTTGCGCAACAAGCGACCGCTGTGGGCGGGGCCACATGTGTTTCAGCCAAGGCTCCCCCTCCTTCCAATCCCGGCCCTCTCCCAGACCCGAAACCAAAGAGGCAAAGAAGGAGCGTTGGTGGCCATTCTTGCTTCAAAAACTCCCAAACCTCGATGGCTGCGCCTTCACGGGCACCAAGATCTCTGCGTAGTGGCGTATACGCTCCTGCCGCTCCTGTTTGGCGAAGGGATGGGTCATAATGCCACTCAAGTATGTCAAGGAACCATCAGCCGAGAAACGCCCAAGTGCACACAACTCTGGCCTAGACAAATTGGAAGTCATGCCGCTGCACCCTGTGAGAGTGTCCCAATCACTTGGAGACGTGCCATGCAAATCTGTGTGTCTCAGACGTGTCCTCCTCAATTCCGTTTTGCAACACACGCCCCCGCGCTTCCAACCTCAAGAAGCACCAAACAGCCACAGGGACTGCTCACAAGCATGGCCACTAACTGCACTAACTCTTGGGGCTGAGGGAATTCAGAGGAAATACCAATAGTATATGCCGTATATGCCAATAGCTGCTGGTTCCCTTTCGGTTCGCCCATTCCTACGCCCGGTCAGCTGGGCTCCCCAGCGCGGCGAGCCGGGGCGTGATGAGGTCCACCTGCTGCTGCAGTTCACCTCGCGTGGTATTGTTTTGGACAAGGGTCAACACAAAAACCGGTGGTGGTGGACCAACCCGGCTTGAAGATCAAACAAGCAAGTTCGAGCAGGAGGTGAGTGTGAACATGTCTGTGAGGAATGTACATATATATAGATATACATATATATATATGCACTGTAACTGTATGTATATGGATATGATATAGACATTATAGAATTGAGATGGCCCTTATCTGTATATATCTATCTATCTATATATATATATGTAAAGTGTGTTAAGTGCACATGCGAGAAGTCATTCAACTCGCCTTCTGTGCCTGTTGCTGAATCCGTGCATAAAGCCACCAGACCGATGCCAAAAAGCTCTGGGCAGACGACTGAAGAGGTTTGTGAAGGTGTCCTCCAGCTCCTTTCGAAACCTGAAAGGCAAGGAGCAGAAACGCCTGGCCCTGGCCCAGGCCCCCGGGCTTTCCAAACCCCCAACACAAGGTCAGAACGCACACGCACGTCTGGTGATGCGCGAAACTTAGCCTGTACAAGAGTAGTGTGTATGTGTGTGTGTGTGTGTGTGTGCGTGTGTCTGCTTGTGTAAGACGGAGTATGTGTGTGTGTGTGTGTATGCGTGTGTGGTTTGTGTGTGTGTGTGCTGGGTGTGTGTGTGTGTGTGTGTGTGCTGTGTGTGTGTGTGTGTGTCTTGTGTGCGTGGTGTGTGTGTGTGTGCGCATGAGTCTGCGTGTGCGTGTGCGCGTGCGTGTGCGTGTGCGTTTGCGTGTGCGATTGCGTCTGCGCGCTTGCGCGCGTGCTTACGTGACGGCTCTTTGCTTGTGATTTCTATGTTGTGTCTCGGTGGCTTTGCTTGTTGGTATCGTTGCTTCTTTGCGTGTGTGTGTGTGTGTGTTCTTTGCGTCTTTGCATTATTTCGCTTGCTGGCGTTGTTATTATTTGTGTGTTTGATTAGTTGGTTGATGTATGTGTTTATCCTGTTGTTTGTGTCTGTGTCTGAGCGTGTCTCTTTGCGATTCCCGACAGCAGTTGTGTTAGCGCGAAGACAGCGCAGCTCAGAGGGGCTATGCATTTGGTTGGTTCACCAGCTTGGCGTATTGCATGTCTCTCTCTGCTCGTGGTGCCCCGGAAAAGGTTACCCTGTTTACGACATCCAGGCTGTTACGCGAACTTCAGCCCCCAAGGATGTTCGCAAACAACAGCATGAGCTTCCATGCAGTGCGGCATGCAAAGTCCCAATAAACATGGCCATAGCTTGCTGTGGGGCATTCATTTGGCAGCTCAATTCCTTTTGCTTCATGGTCCACCGTAGTGACATGTCGATGCGTGATTCACGGCATGTCCAACGCCAAGCTCCTTTCAATCGAGCTCCCGAACAGCATGCCGTGATCGTAGACAACCTATTTTACGTCTCGGGCAGAGGGGCGGGTTGTGGGGGCCCGCGCTTTCTCATGAACTCCTCAATGTAGGCTTTCAGCTCTGCCATGGCCTGGTCCAGCTCTTCCTCGGTCAGCTTGGATCTGCCAGAGAGAGTCTTCCTCTCCGTTTCAGAGGCCGCAAACGCCCTTTCCAAGGATTTACCAGGCCCCTGGCCCCAATCTCATCAATGCGCTGCATCTGCTCGTCATGCAGTTCATCCATGAGTCGGCCTGGGAGCGAGTGAGCGGCCACTTTTCATAGCCAAAGCATGATTTGCGAAATGAAGCCCGCAATTCAAGGTATCCAAGTTCTTATGGTCCAGCTGTAGGCAGAAACTGGTCGATCTCAAATCCGGCCTAGACTTGCTCAATTGAATCTATATCGAACCCCCAACCCCAACACCCTGCCCTCCTCTTCCGCATGCTCGCAAAGTGTACCAGGCCACAAACACTGAAACCCACAGGCCCATGGTCGGGTCCCGTGCGCTGCTCCTGCCGAGCTCGTGTCTCCTCCTCAAAAACACCTGACATGGTGCGACTCGCAAGGGGCAGATGTAAGAAGTGGTGCAGCGTCGGCCATCAGAACTGGAAGTGTCTAGCGCCTGCCATACGATCCACTCGGCTTGCCAAGGATCTCAGCTTCCTGGAAACTTTGCAGCGAGGGCCGGGCGGGAGACGTTTGTCGTCGAGAGTTTGAAAGCGACCAGCCAGCAGGTTGAAAGGGTGAACATTGGCTTGGGGACAGCAGTCTTAGTATCTCTGTCATGTGGATTCAACCGCTGATCACAGTGCCTGACACACTGCAATTATCAGCAATGCAGAAAGCCTGGAAGCCAAGTTGTTTGTCAAGAAAGTCTTGGCTAAGTCCGATTCTTGCTGCGGTGACAGACCGTTGAATCCGGATAGCAGACGCAAGGCCAGTCCTCTTCTGATCATGCATCTTTTGATCGTCAGGTTCCTCATCCCAAATAGTCTCAATCTGCCTCAGTCAGTCCCAACAAATTTGGGCTCTTTTGCTGTGCCCAAAACCTGTGCCAACAAAAAATGTCTCGTGTTCCATTTAGCATCGTCAGCCCTGTGGGGACAGTCAGTATCAGCAAAGCTCTGGACTTCAGCATTGTCACGTTCTTGTTGGGCAGCATGGTCCGGTTACCCAATCCTGCAGATATGAGAGCATTCAGAAGTGCCCTCTTTGCAGCTTGTCTCACACCGCCAATGCATGCTTCAGAGGTATGCAAACTCGCTCCTTGGGTCCGCTGCATGGTGCCGTTGAAATAGCCACCTGTCTTCGAATCGCTAGCACTGCCTGTCAAAAATGGAAAACGCCTCCCCCGAAACTGGGTTCCGGCAATGCCAAACGCTGCCTGCATCGTTCAGAGTGGCGTTGGCGGCGGCCTTGAGCGCAGTGGCAGACTGCGTGGCCTTCGCACTGCGCTGTGAATTTCGTGGCATGGGAGCTCCTGTGGATTCCTTTCATAAGAGGGAACCACCTTGTTGTTTCTTGTACGATCTGTTAGGATTTCCTGGTGCCCTGGTCGGTTTGCTGAAGCTACGTGCGGCACCATCCCTGGCACCCTCCCACATGTGGGACGAGGGCCGTCTGCAAAGCCCAGTAACAAAGTAACAAATGCAGCTCAATGCGTGACATGGCCAAAGGTCAGGACAGCCCGGCACACTGCACGCACCTTCTGGTCTAGGCCCCCTGTGCTTCTACTGGGCTATGTTCAATCACGAGTGCAGAGTGCTGCCTTCCCAGCGTTGCATTTGCCAGCAAAGCCCCGGCTCATGGACTGGATTGTTTCGCGTCATGAGGAGCGCCAAATCAGGAATCCTTGAAGAGAGAACAACTTCGTAGTGGGTCCAGAACTGACAAGCTCATAGTCCTCTGGTTGATTCACAGCGGGCATCCTTTTGTTGGGCATCCTTTGGAGTTGCACCCCCCCCCCCCGAATCCAATCGACCAACTCGGGGCCTTCAGGGAGCCGCTCATGGCCTTTGAAGGCATGGCTCCGGGCGCGAACGCCTTCTGCACGTGAAGCCAAGTGGGCTTCAACTGCGAATTGCCATCTGGGCCAAGTAGGCCAACTGGGTGAGAAAAGGGTTCTGCACCTTTGCTTTGAGGTTCGGTCGGCTTGCACATGCTGCTTTTTCGGCTCTACCTGCGTGGCAGCCCCATGTGACTGCTAACACTTGAGCTGTTCGGGCAGCAGGTGTATATGGGCTGTCTCTGGCTGTCCTCGTCTCCTCTAAGTCTGCAGCCATGAAAGCCATGTGTGCAGCGCTGGAAAGCAAAAGGCCTCTCCCTCTCTCTCTCTCTCTTTCTCTCTCTCTCTCTCTCTCTCTCTCTCTCGCTCTGCAGGGTTCATTGATTCCCATTGTCAACAAATGATGAAAGAGCTTGGCCTTCAGTCTTGAGAGTGCAGCTTGCCATCACTTCTGAAGCAACATCAGCAGGCTGATGAAGTTCTCGGGACTGACCACTCCACCAACCAATGATTTTGCATGTGCGCTCTCCCCATCGTTTGAGACTTTTTATTGGGTCGATGTTTCCACTGGGCCACAGTGCCAGTTGCCTCGCCTAACAGCCATCCACCATCTCCCAGCTGAGCCTACGAAGAGGATGAGGCCAAGCAGAAACGGCCGCGTCGCAGCCAGGTACTGGACGTACCTCCGCATGCTCCGGAGCTACAGCCACCCGGACGGGAAGGCCAGGGGAGCTGACACGGCAGTCAATGTCTCAGACTTTGAGAGCAAACCTTCATCGCACCACATCCCAGACATCTCCAAATTTGAGGCATTGAAACTGCATGCTGGTTCCATGGAACAGTGCAAACGTCGGGCAATGTCACAAGCCAAAACAGTAACAACCACGATGGCACGCTGCTATTGTTTTGCTTCGCGAAGTGCGAAATGTCGCGGATGTGACATCTGCTCAGAGCTAGCGAATACTTCAGCGTGGAATGTGTCACGACCTTGCATCTTGCAACAGCAAGAAACTCGCCGGCACAAGAGCTTTGAACCCGGCCTTTGCCATCCAACAAGTGCAATGGAGGCCCTGCAAGTTCTTCTGAAAACTCAGACATGGCAAAACCAGCTTCCAAGATAAGCAACTTAGCAAGTAGAGGGGTAGCGGCAGGCAAGCTGTCGCTGCAAAACATGTACATCTGTTCAGCTGGACCATCCAGCCTCGAGAACAGTTTAGGGCGTCCCTCTTTGCAGAGGCGCCGCTCAAGGTGTTTACACTCGCAGAGACTCACTCGTTGTCACCTGCCAAAAATGCAGATATCGGCCTCACATGCATCTCTGACCTTGCTGGACCCTGACGCCTTCATCTGGCTGCACCGTGGATTGGGCCTGCCCATGCGCAGCACAAGTGACCCGAAACTGTGTTCGGACCTACCCAAGAGGCACGAGAAATCATCAGAGGAACCGCACATTGACAATCCCTGCCTTCTTCATCTGCCGCTCTCCGCGTTCCTGAGGCAGGGCTGCTGTGACATATGAGAGCCCCTTCAGCCTTTTTTGGACGCCTCAATCTGTTCTCACATTTCTCTGCACAATACTCCAACACCATCTCAGAAATGCGACGGTGCAGAGGACATCATGACGATATGTGCAACTCACTGTTCATTTCGCAGGGTCCGAGAGCTCGTAGCACTCTCAAGTCTCAAGGTCCCAGCTCCCTGTGTTTCTTGGCAAAAGCAAGGTCGTCATCTTACATGATCAATGTAGATACTCGTTTGGACCTCCTGATCCTGGTGCGTGGCAGGGAAAACTGCGATGGCCACCCATGTCACAAGCAAAGCCAGACCATACCAATACATGAAAGCAAAAGAAGTAAGAAGATCTCAACATGCGCAGGTTGCTCCAAGACCGCATTCGGTTGCCGCCCATCGGGGGTGCAATCTGAAGTTCCAATGTTAAATGCACAATTTCTTAGGTCAATCCGTGGCGCCGGTCTGGGATCCATGGGTCCGGCCTTTCGCCGCTCTCCGCTCCGGGCCGTGGCATGGCGCCCCGGGCTGCCTGATCTTCCAAGCTCCCACGGAAAGGGATAAACATGTGGAAGATACCGTGGGATGCTACATCGCATCATCCAACTCTGCCAAGTATAGCCGCACGAAGCTCCACAAGAAAACCTAATTGATTCATGGATTCGCAAAGTTTAGTGCTTCAAGCTGAGAATGTAAAGCTATTTCTGACAGAACCACTGAGGCAGCAGTGGTGGTGATGCTAATGCTGGTGACGGTGAGGGTGACGGTGGCAGTGACGGTGGCGGTGACGGTGACGGTGGCGGTGACGGTGGCGGTGATGGTGACGGTGACGGTGACGGTGGCGATGGCAGTAGCAGTGGCGGTGGCGGCGGTGGCGGGGGTGGCGGTGGCGGCGGCGGCGGTGGCGGCGGTGGTAGTGGTGGTGGTACAACTGCTGTGCCTGTTTTTCGGCTACTGCTGCTGACGTCTTTGATGTAGCTGTTTGCCGTTTGTCGTTTGTGCTTGGTGATCTCTTGATGGCATGCGCCCCCACTCGAGTGTTGGGGAACTGCCTCTGTCGACAGCGCCTGTATCGTTCCAGCTGATATCTTCCATATCGAATCCCGTTGAAGTCCACTGTGCGTTCTTCCAGAACTGGTCATAAGTCTTGAAAATGCGCTTGACCACCCTGCCTGCGCTGCTCATGTTGCTCTTCATTCGCTCTGAAAGGAAGGCCTCAGGAGAGAACGCAATCTCCTCCAATGCGCTTCGAGGAACATGAGTTGAATAGTCACTTTGATGAGGCTTCTCCAACTCTGAGCCATCGACGCGCCAGCCGAAGCGCAGGACTCGCAAGCGATTCGCCTGGAGACTCATGAAGATTGTTTCGCTTTTTCAACTCCAACCGTCCATGAACTAGGTGTAGATCCCTTGGAACAAAGGGAGTCGTAGGACCCTGTTGCGGCTCACCCTCCGTCTGCAAGCACTTCGGGGCCCGAACCTTCACATGCACGAAGCCGCCTCTGTGCCAGCTGTCTAGAGTTCTCCTGGTCACACAAACCCAAGTCGTAGGTATTGTGCAAGAACCGCAGCCTGCTTTACTGAGGACCCTTGTTTGGTCGCACATTCCAACGACTTAGAGCTCATACTTCAGGGGACTATGAAAACTTGCTGACTCACCGTGAGTCAGCAAGGGCTGCACAGCTGAAATCCTAGTGCTGCACAGCTGAAATCATATCCACAAAGCAACAAACAGCGTCGCACAGGGACAGGTGATGTTGTGCATGCGGTCTCAGTGTTGATCCGCTTGCTTGCCGCCTCAACTTTCCCAAAATGTGCCCAGTCCTCACCAAGGCCATGATTTCTTCCTGGCCAAATGGCGGCTCAACTCTTTGTGAGATGCCTCTGTACACGGTCAGCGCTGAAAGAAGACACGAAAACCGGCCTCGTCCACATAGATCTTGCGGGGCCGGCTCATGCGGAGCTGCTTCATGCTGGAGCTCTCGCCTTCCTGAGTGGAGAGGCAGCTCACCATTGAAACCGCAGCTGGTTTTGTGTGTGTGTGTGTTTTTCCTTTAACGAAGATGTTTCTCATACTCAGAAAGCCCTGAATGCAGGGGCACTGAATGCAGTCCATCTCGGATCATTCGCAAGCCGAGTGTTGGAGCGCGTCCATCAAGACCCCCGGTTTCTCCGCAGGGTGTGGTTGTGAACTGCTTGTCTCAAGTCATGACTATTGCTGGTTGTTGGCCCACTTTGGATGCTTGGCCAGAGAGGGGAAGGCCTCAAGCGCTGGAGACACAGCGAATGAGAGATGAAAAGCAGTTCTTCATTGTTGTTAAACAGCATGTCTGCTCAGGAAGCTTATGGCAAGAAAACTGAAGGACTTGTGTCGCCTTTCAACTTTGTTTGCTCCACTCGATGAAAGCACAAGGAGCGTGGCCTTCAAAAGGCTTTATGCTTGAGTGCACACTTGTGAGCTCTCCTGAGCCTTCAAAGCCGCCTCCGCGATTTCAACTGGTTTGCTGGTTCCAAAACAGCCACCTCAATGTAAGAACCAAGTAATATGAAACTCATATGGCCCACGTGACCGTGTTTCGAAAATGCTTGTGTTGTTTTTCCGAGCGACGCTGGTCACCAGGAAGTTCTCGACCTCGGCGGTGTCCTTAGCCTGCTGCATGGACGCCTCCCATTGCTTCACCTGAGAGGCGGTTGTCCTGCCTCATGGGCATATCTTGCTTGGGATCTTTTTGACAGCAACTAGACCAGCGAGGTGTTGTAGGTCAACCTGCTTACGATAGACAATCCTGCTTGCTGGGAGACACCAATTATGGAGAGAGCCTCCAAGCATTTCCAGAGCCATTGGTCCATGAAAAGATTCACATTCTCGATGTATGCAAGTCCTTTCCGGTTTCAGATTTTTCCAAACTGGGCATCCAAGCAGAACATGACACTGCCTCACCTTTCAGGGAGCAGTTGCAGAACGAGGCTCCCGGCTCGAGCCGGAAAGCTCCATTGCATGTCGGCAATGTGGCTGTAGATCGCCAGTTGCGTGATGTAGCCCGGCCTCAGTAGGCAAGACAGCAAAAAGCGCCAGAGGTGAATTTGCCAGCTTCACTCTCGCAGAACCCAAAGCTGTTCCATTGCGGCTTTGAGCTCAAGGTCAATTGGCTTCTTTCCTGCTCACTGAGTTGAACACGCTTAAACCACGCTCCCAAACGAGCGTCTGCACTCAAGTTTGCGTTGGAGGAGCGTTGGCAAGCTTCTGCTAAACGATAGGCGCTGAGATGGAGGCAAGTCTTCTTCAACCGGCAGTTGCACATCGGTGACCTGACGCGTGAAGTACGAAGTGACTTTGCGCTATGCCGCGACCAACATGCGCGCGAGCGCGAACACTCGGCGAGGCCGAGGCCTGGAACAGCGTCGTGCGAACCCTGGCAAATGGCTGGGTGCGAGAAACACATCTGGAGACACGAGACGCGAAACGCTTGAGAAAAAGCACATCAGGCACCATTCAGAATGATATCTCCGTGCCCAAGGTCAGATGTGCTGCTAAAAACACGCAGGCCTCTTCTTCGCGTCCTCAAGCAGCGAATCCGCAGTTCATGACAACGGAGGGGATCGTCGCAAATAAGTGTCCACTGCATGGAATCTCTGCTTGATCCCCTCATGGCTTCTTGATGCCCCTCTACCAATGGCAACCATGCAACGCATCGTGGAAGCGATTGCTCTAGATTGAGAACACAAAACACCTTCGAGCATCCATGCAGTTACCAGTTTCCAAGCAGTCCTTGTTGGCGCCCCGATCTTTGCTTTCCGGCCCTGGGTGCTGGATGGACAGAATAAAACGCAGAGCAGTGAATGAAGAACGCCTTGCTGCCCCTCCCCACCCGACATGGTCCTTTCAAAGGCAACATTCGAAGTGAGAAAACAGGAGAGTCAGTGCAAGGTGCGATGAACGCCACGTTTCGCAATGCCACAAATGAAATATTGTCCAAGACTCGGCTGCTACGTGGTGTTCGCTTGCCCTCCTTGCCATCTAGCACACCTGTCATCATGGCTACACCGGCTTGCAAGAGCACTCAAGCGCATCGGCGCATCGGCCTATTTCGTGTCAAACACCTGCACCCAAGAAGAAGCTGCAACATGACGGTCCTTGCAGCCCGCTGTCAGCTATAAAACATTGCCAATTCTGCCTGAGAACCGTGATTCTGCGCGTGCAGCCGGAACAAAAAGAACGGCGATACGCCACACCAAGGCAACTTATGAACGTGTATGTATGTGTGTGTGTATATATATATATATCACGTGCATATCCACATGTGTCTGTGTACATAAACATTGTATATGTATGTGTCTCAATGAATACATATACACATAATTGAAAGATTCCACGTACTGCCACTTAGACACGCTGCCCACCGCACCTTCAATCTGTGCCATCTTCTCATCCTGGGCCTCTCTCAAGGGAGCGGCAATCATCATCAAAAAAGGTATGGGGAATTTGGGCCTTTGCACTCACTGTCTAATGAACGCCACCAAGCAACTACACCTGCTGCTTTGGAGCAGAGCACGGCATATCGGGCGCTAAAGCTTCCAAAGGGTGCTGGAGTCCCAAAGAATGTCTTTTGGAGGAAACCGAGAGGTCGGCTTACCTCTGCAGTTCATCTAGGTTTCCTTTCGGGGGCTCGCGAGCCTTCAGAAAACAAACATGGCAATCCGGCAGCGCCTTGGCTGCAGCGCGCGCCGCTGCTTCCTGGTCCTTGTGGTACGTCTCGCAGGCCTGCGCACTGCTTGAGCGGAGGAAAACTAACTCCTCAATCTCGCCAAGCGCGAAAGTAACTACCAGAAGATAAACAGATACGCGAGTATAGACATCGGACACTAACTTCCCTACTTGGGCAAAGTATGCGGAGCCGCGCCTTCCTTTCGCAGGTAGTCCAGACTGGGAGCAGAACATGCAGGTAGGCCTTCCGTGCCATCCTTAGACACGGAAACGATGCCGACACTTCACGTTGCTCACCTTCTACCTGGAAAGGCCCAACACCCATATCAAAGGCACTGGCAAGCTCAAGTCCAAATCGCTTGAGATATGCATAACTTAACAAGGTGCTGAAAGGCGGACTACTTGAAGAGAAGCCACGAGGCTTCGGGGACACCATAGCATTGAAAGATTGACACGCTACGCTCTGAAGGAAAAAACAAACCAAAGAGCGCTTCTGGGGTTCCTTTAGGACCCATCCCGCAAAAATATGCCCGATTGACAGATTTTCCATGAAGCGCTTGACTCCGTGAATCACTGGGCCCCTCACCGGATGCCGAGCCAGAAGTGCTGGATGCGAATCTTAGCGAAGTCGCAAGGGAGCAACCAGCCCCACGGATGTGGAAGGAATGTGGACTGGACAAATTTCGTTGGCTTGTGGCCATGCTCACTTTCATAGGAACCTTCCTGCCTTGCCGAAATCTATACTGAAGAGTTCATGACCATTCCTGTTCACTCAATTAGCAATATCTAAAAACGCCGGGCCCACAACCTTCGCAGAACTCCAAGGACAAGCAGGAAGGCAAGAAGCCGTTTTTGCACCTGTTGCATTTCGGCACTAGTCGACGCTTCAAGAACCAAAAGTCAACCTTTACAGCCTTACATTGCGCAAGGCGGCGTGCCCTCTTTGGACATGCTGAGTTTCTGCAGCGGAATTCCGCATGAAGGCCCGGTGCCCATTCCAACACCCAGAACACATCTAAGCAGAGATCGTCTGAGCTACTAGGACCGTCCGAATCCCGTGAAGCTGTGACCTCTGCGAGCCGCCACCACTTTTGAGCGGCGGGAAATGGAAAATCACATGCGCAAAAAAGAGTTCGCGTCTTGCATCTGGCCGAGGTTTGACAGTGGAAAAGAAGGGTAGCAACAACAGGTATGCAAATAGACAAAACAAGGTAAGGAGCTTGCAAAACAATGGATACGCGTCAGTCTTCCTTCTTCTGCTCCTGAGGCTTCTCCTCAATAGTCTCAGGGCTCGCTGGCAGCTCCTTGGACAGAGCGCGCACTGCCACTCAGGTCGTGCAATCCAAAAACCAACTCGATGGGCTCATGTCTGCTGTATTGAGTAAATCAAATCTGCAAAACTCAAACTCCCTTGGATAGAGAAGGCAAAGTATCTGTCCTTTAGAAATCACTAAGCTGCCCTCGTGTTCAGTTTGAGTTGATGTGCAGCCACTTTTCTTGATGAGGCAAATGTTCAAACTCTTCAAGTGTTGGCCATACCCAAAGTGTGACTTTCAAAAACAAGAACGAAACTGAATTGCGCAGTGCAGCTGTGTCGGTCTTTTCCGGCGAAGAGGGCTCCTGGCCAACAAGCGCAGTGGCGGCAAGCGCTCGAACACACCCACACATATATATATATATAGAACTATGTATATCAATTACATTGCACTGATATACATTACACTATGGTATCTTAAATTACATTACATTCCATTACATTCCATTACATTCCATTACAAACATACACTACTTTACCTTACATTACATTTCATTACATTATATTACATTACACTACATTACATTACATTCCATACATGAATGCATACATACATACATACATTCATGCCTTACATTTCATTGCATTGCAGTACATTGCAATACATTGCATTACACTACATGTCATTGCGTACGTACATACATTGCATACACTACAAACACTACATACATTACATACATTACATACATTGCATACATTGCATACAATGTATTACACAAAATACACACGTTACATTGCATGACATCGTATTAAATTACATTGCATTGCATTAAATTACATTGTGCTCCATTGCAATGCATTACACTACATTATACACAATGCATACACATACATACATACATACATACATACATACAGACATACATACATACATTCATACATACATACAGACATACATAAAAAACACAAAAAACAGAAATAAGTGCATACATAAATACAACATACATACGGCCGCTTGTTGGTATGCTCGTAGGCATGGTCAATCTCCTGGACGACTTTGTAGTCTCCCGCAAAACCGGTGAGGGTGGCCTCGTAGAGCGCCTTCAGGATGGTGCGGCAGAGCTGCTCGGGCAAGCATTGCTCCTTGACGTGTGCTGGTAGTGAACCATTGAGGTCTTCGTTGAGGCCTGGGATGTTGCCCATGAACTTGAATGGCTTGGCAATGGGGACACCGTCCACGTTGCCACCAAACAAAGGCGCCTACATAAACAATCACTTCCCACACGCCTGACAAGGCTCGCAGCTTGTTCGTCTCGGGAGTTGACCAAAGTTCGGATCTGGTCGGGTTCTCGATCAGGAAGTACCGGTTGGCTGCATGTTGTTCTCGGGCCAAGTCGGTGGCAATTCGTCTGAATGGACGATCTCGTGCTTGAAGCTCTTGCCATTCTTGAGGACGCTGGCTGTAGTTGAGGTTCTTGTTGAAGAGGGTATAGCGCTTACAGTCGATGCCCATGAGAATGAGGTACGGCTTGAACCGCTTCAGAGTGCTGGACTGAGGTCTTCATCAAATCTTGGCTGTGGGTGAGGTCCATGGTTGTAGTGCTTTGAGCTGATACTTGGAAGCCAACGTAGAGCGTAGCGCTTTTCTGCAAAGAGTTCCCAGAGATCCATTGCTGGTGGAGGCCTTGATGAGACAAAGTGCCCCAGCTCATGTTTGCATGGTTCGAGGGGAAGCGCAGGATGTTCGGCCCCCTATGCGGTGATCATTCTGATCCAATCCTTCTGAAAGTTGATGATGGCTCCGAGGGACGTGAGGAGGGGGTTTGAAGCCAACACCGGAGCATCTTGATGAAGAACAGAGGCGCCCAAAACCAGTTGAACTCCACCTACACTTGAAGGGAAGTACGCCCTTGTGGTAGATGAGGATGGGGCGCTGAAAGACGTCGTTGCTCTCAACGGTGTGGGGCTGAAGGCCTTGTTATTTGAGAAGTTGCACATGCGCTCGAAACCAAGCAGTCCCGCAACATGTCCTCTGGCAACCTTAATCCAACACCATGTGCCCGCAAAACTTCTCGGGGCCCTTGACGGAAACCTCGTTAACGAAGAAGGGGCGCATGCAGTGGTCTGGGTGGTGGATCATGTTGACATTGAACATGTGGCCGTACTCTTGGGGAACATGATCTGCAATTGCAACTTGGCCATGATCATGATGCACGAACTCACGGAGCGGCGGTTGGGAGCATTTTTGTCACCCTTGCATCTATGGCTATCTTGGCGGGCTGGTTGGTCTGGAAAAACTTGGTGCTACCGCATGTGTTACACCTCCAACCGTCAGGGGTCCACCTGCAGCTACTGGAGTTGCACCCAAGGCGTGCCCAAGGGGAATCTCAGCTGTATTGGGCTCACGCTGAAGGTCACCTGGGTCTGCGACGTCGACAGGTACGGGTGTCGCTTCCTGGTCAGAGGGAGCGCCATCGCTCTGAGAGTTCATCGCGTGCCAAGTAGGCATGCCCCCAAAAAGAAAGCTCCGGCCTGTCAACGCGGCTCCGGTGCCAACTTGTCACAATGTGGTCTAAAGCTGCACGGGAATTTACCACACATCCATGATCGCAAATCAAAGGGAAAAGGCTCTCGGATCCTTAATCCAATGGCCAGGTGATGCAAGGCCAAGGTGCCAATGTGAGATTCAGAGCGGCGTTTTCAAGTACATACATTACATGCATACATTACATTACATTACATTACATTACCTTACCTTACCTTACCTTACCTTACATTACATTACATTACATTACATTACATTACATTGCATACATACGTACACAGACACAAACACCACAAACACGCATATATAATATACATACATATATAGAGAGTGAGAGAGAGAGAGATACACGCGCGCGCGCGCACACACACACACACACACTCCCCCATCCACGCCTCCGTGCTTCGCTCCTCACCCTAGCAGAAGGCAAATGAGCGTAGCGAGGTCCCCAGTTGTCTTCGAAGGGAGCGTTTTTGGCACTTGACATGTGCTAAATGTCCGTGAGGGTAGCCTAATGGGACTTTTGATGGCCTCTGATACCGGCTATGAGAACGCAGCCCCGTTGCCGCCTTCGCCGTCTCCTCTGCCTTCGTCTTTGCCTCCCCTTCCGGCTTCTCTTTTGCCTCTGCCTCCGCCTTGGCTTTCTCGATCGCCTCAAATGTCGGACAAAAGGCGTGCAGTGGGCACGCAATGGACACAACGCTCGCACGAGCAACTTGACTCACTCGCCTCCTGGTCGAGCTTGTCACACTCATTCAGCAGTTGTGGTGACAGCTTCAGTAGGAAAAGAGGCACGGTTGCCAGGAGGAAGCAGCCCGAGACCATGTACCTGGGTGTTGGAATGTCACAACCCGAAATGCGCTCAGCCTGACAGTCCATAAACCAATTAGTCAATCTCCCCCCTCCCAAACTACAAATGGCCAGCAGCAACAAAAACACTGCACGGTCGACCAAATTTGCACGGGCTCGAGGGGGAATAAAAAAGGCGGCACTGAAAGTACTGAACCTCCTGTGCAGCCAGCAGTTTGGACTGATTCCAAATGTGGTCTTTGATGCTCGATTTGCCGCTGGTGAAGTCAGGAGGCTCTTTGAATCAGGGCAGATATCTAGCAGCTTGGGATTCCCACAATAAAACAAAGCGCCTTCAACGAGGGCCTGAAGAGGGGCGGTTTCCTTTGATTCGTTGGGTTGCATCCCCCCCTTAGCAGAAAGAAAACCCTTCCCAGGGATCTAACCAATCACCTGGCCACGCTGCGGGGCGACGACCCGCAAGTAAGTCGAAGCCTCCGCGAAGAAGATCTTGGTGTACATCCAGCTGGTGATGGCACCGCAAAAGAAGGCGATCCTAGAGCCAAGGTTCCCGGTACATGTGAGCACAATTAAAACTTCGACCTGCAACCAGACAAAAACACCGCCCACGCAAAACGCAGCATGGCGTTATGCTCTGAAAGATCTGAAAACGACAATTTAATGCTGAAAAGGCGAGATTCAATTGGCTCATCGCCTGGTATTTCGCATTCGTCTCCTGCGGTCAGCTCACACCACCAAAATCACAGGACAAACTTACTCATAATGAGACAACAGGCCAGGCTGGGACCGGACAGGGCACTGGCTCCACAGCATTCAACCACTGCAGCATGCCACTAGCAAATACTGCAAAGCACTTCACAAGCTGAAAACGAGACTGTACAGGGGTGGGCTTTTCTGAGTGATGCTAGCGCTCCGTCAACACGTCGCTCCAACAATCGAGACAACCCCACCTGGCCAATCAGGCGGATCTCCACTGCTTGCTGCAAGGCCGGGAAGCCGGCCAACGGCAGGTGTAAAAGGTTTCCAAGCAATGGGTATGGAAACCCAAAGATGCGCACCGGCATCCTTGGCTCGATCCCTCAGCCCCTCGCCCTGCTCCCAACTCTATTTTAGTGGAGTATGGACGCTGGTGTAGTGTTTATATTGTGCTTGCCGTATGCTTGTGCGGTGCTTGGATGATGCTTGCATATATTGCAGAAGTACATATGTGGCTACGATCGCCCGCTCCAAACCCGGCCATCCTGACCACACCCCTCGCCATTCCTTGCCTCTCTAGCTCCCCACTGAGCCACAAGAAAAGCCAGGCAAGGAGAGTGTATCGCGACACCAGCCGCCAACATCTTCACCCGGCAACCGCATCTCGGAAGTTGGCGCGAGCGAGCAAACACTCGGGCGGCCAAAATCATCTGCAAATCGACATCCGGCTCCTTCCATCCATAACAATTTCGAGGAGGGCACTGCACTACGTATAGCGAAAAGAAGTTCGATCTGCAGCCAAAGGCACAGAAGGCAGTTCATGACAGTGGTGCTCCTGCGCACTCAGCGGGGCAGAGCTGCTGTCAGTACCCTGCAGTGAAAGTACCTGATGTGGACATGAATTTCGTGATAGGCAATCCACGAACCCTTTATTACTACGTTTGAAGAATGTCGCCTAAGAAGAACAGACATCAAAATGTATCAGCGCGCAGCCTGAATTCTCTGTGTATCTGCAATTGTCCAGCCTGTGGTAGGCGTAGACGTTCTTCCACACAGTTCTGCTGCCATGCTTGCGGCCTGAGGCTTCGCCTGCCTCAGACCTTCCAAGCTATAGGTGCTTGCAGAATTTGATATCCCTCTTGGTATGCCACCGAGGCCCAAAAAGAATATCCTAAAAGGGAGCAAATAGAAGTAATGCTTTCCTTGAGTGGACCTTACGAGGTGGGACAATGATAGTTCAGCCTGCAGGAAGCAAAGCCTGTCTACTTGAGAAACAGAGCTGGATTCAGGTTGAAGCACGGCATCCAATTGCTGCCCAGCCACACAGATTTGCGACCACCCCGCCCAAAAGCACTCCGCCCACGAGCATGGGCACAAAATTGAAGATGAAGGCATCGAACTGGGAGAAATGAAACCTCCGGTTGAGGCGGCTCCGTGCAACGCCACGTTCGGCGTGCGTGGCGCTCTACAACCCAAGAATTGGACGTGCATATTCCAACCCAAGAATTGGATTAAGCAAATGAGGCCGGGCTTCTTTCCTCCCAGTGCTACAAGTAGAGTAGATCCAACTCGTCAGCAAATGCTCTGCATCGTCTTACCGTTGAATGTGGCTTCCGTGTGCCATGCTTGGACTCCCGGCTGAGCCATCATAAAGGGCATGCCAATAACCCCCGCATCCGAAAGCTTGTTCAGAGTCTCCTCGCCGAGACGATAGCCCACATAGCTATGCCTGCCAGGGCTGCAAGAAAGTCCCGAACGAAGTTGCGCCCCGAAGGAGCAAAGGGCTAAGGGGTATCTGGGTCAGGGCCTGAAATCCGTGCTGGCATGCCTTGATTGCTTAGACATCTGCTGAACCATTTAGCTGAAACACTGCTAATGAACAAATGTGCACCCACAAACACCTGAGCCCTCTCGGATTGCTACGTCTGCCGCCAAGATTCGTTTTGATGATGCTGTGGAAGGTCTTCAACTCATCCGCAGCAATCTTTGTGATGCCTGGTGAATTTAATCAGTTTCTCCCTGAAGCCTCCGAAATGCAACATGTGTTGCTCTGGTTTTCTCGGTCAAGTCAGTTTAGCTGCGAAATGACGCATCCTATTTCGCAATTTTCGTAGGGCCCCTGCCCTTGAAAGACAGCTCATGCGACTGCGACTCCTCGACCTTCTTTGGGGTCACAGTCATTGTCTCAGTGAAGAAGAAGTGAATGAGAAACAAGGCAATGGTATTCAAGACGACAATGCCCGTCCAAACCTCGGTTTTCAATGCGCATGCACCAACAAAGCAGCCGAGTTCAGCAGCGATGAGCAAATTGAGAAGACAACATCAGATGTCAAATCCTTGCCAAATGTGAAGCCGTCAGGTCTGGACACTCAGGGGTAGTCGCACATGCTGGCTTCTCACTATTAGCCCAGATGCCCAAGTAAAATCGGTAATCTCCGCGTACTGCACGTACACGATGATGGGGACCAGAACTTGGCCACTGCAAAACGATGCTCGCGTTCCCGGAAAGAGAATCGCGTAACCTGACTCCTGTCGCTTGTGTCTACCGCACTTCTGATTCCCACATGTCACAGTCAAGTTCCATCACTCGCAAAAAGTAAGATCGCCAAATGGCTGTCAACATAAGGTTGGCCAGCTTCTGTTCTTGCATTCTCGTTTTAGATGTGATTGAGCGACAAAGCCTAAGACTACTTTGGGCGATTTCGAACGGGAAGTTATCGCTTTTGGGGGTTCAATATATAGTCCCTAAAGATTTCTGACACTTGCCTGTGGGGTTTCACTAAACCGAAGACATATCTCTGCATCTCTCATGTCTTTCTATCCCAGCGACGAACCATAAGCAGCGCAGAGACGATGCCCTTGCGGCTGTAGACCCCGATGCTGTCGCCCAACTGCAGGGCCACGTCACCCGTCACAATCCTTGCAACTCGTGGAGGGAATGGGCCCACATGGGGCCACTTGCCGGTCAACATGGCAAAGGTCAAACAGAGTCAAACATGTCAAACATGGATCTCAAGCAACATTCTTGCGAGAGGTTGTCTTACCCAAGGGTGAGGCTGTAAGTTTTAACGAGCGCTTCTCCCGTGCGTGAATTCTTCCATTCAAGCAAGGCCAACATTCAATTAAGTCGGGCCCAAGGCGCTGGTCCAGAATGCCAATGCCGCTCATGCCTTGCAGGCCCTGGGCAATGATGTAGGTGGGAATGGCAAGGCCTGCAGCTTTGGCTTTGGCACTGGGGCCCTCGTTCATTTGGTTTGCCACTGGAGGCCATGTCTGCTCAAGGCTTGGAGTAGGAACTGCGGGTCGCTTTCCTTCCACCTATTCCAATGGGACTGCCAGTGACTGGGCAAAGGGTGCGAGTGGAAGTCTTGGATGCTCAAGGACTCAAGGAGACTCAAGGAGACTCAAGGCCTTCAGTCGCTACACCGCACCTGCTGGCAAGAACTGGGCCATTGCAAATAGCACCGTGGAGAGAGTGATCAGAAACCTGAGCTTCGTGGTAACGCAAAGACTTTTGCGCAAGCACAACTTTGCTGTTCTCATCTTATCGGGCCCTACTAGTACTTGCTTGATGTTGCGAATTGTTCATGGTTCGATGTTTGATGCGTTGATGCTTTGACGCATTCATAGTTTGACCCTTTCATGTTTATTTTGTTGTTGATGTTTTCATTATTTGCTGCTTTAATCGATCAAAGGTGGATTGATTTAGGGTTGGGCTTAGGCTGGACTTGGTGGGTGGAGCGATTGGCTTTGGGTCGGCAGGGCAGGCTTGGAGTGTGTTTAGGGTTGACTTACAGTTGGTGAGGGTGAGTTTAGGTTGTTTCAAGGTGAGTTGGGGCCAGGCTTAGGGGTTGCCTCAGGGTGGGCTTCGAGTAGCTTGGGTTTAAGGTGGGTTGTACGGTGGCGTGGGTCGGGTTGGGGGTGGGGCTTAGGGATGCTTGCTTCGCGGATAGCGAAAGCCGTGAAAGCTGCCACACGCTGCCACAAGCCGCCAATAAGTGCTGAAGGCTCGACAAAGGAAATTGTGGTTTGTTGGCAACGTCAAGCATGCGAAGAAGTCAAGCATGCGAAGAAGGCAAGGTAACTGGCTTTGCTTCCACAACACGTTGTTCACATGAGCCATTCAGAATCAATCCAGTCACGTCACAGTTGGTCCCCACTTGCGTACAAGGAGCTGCCCCAGCAAGGCTGCGCGTTTGCGGCCATAGTCCGCAAAGCCGCTGACAAATCTCAGCATGCAGGGTGGCATCAGTGCTCTCAGGCTCGGTTGATTCTGATTGAGGGCTGCGGTGCCAAGAGATGGCCACCAATCATATTGGCAGCATCTTACATCGTCTCGCTGCCACTCTGCTGCTTTGCACATCATGGCCCACCCCATGTGCCGTCAAGACGCAGGGTAATTAAAATCCTCCCCACCTTGGATCATGTTAAACAGTTGAAGCATGCAGCGGCCAAGCAATCTCAGGACTTTGCTGGTCGCTAGATGGGAAAAAGTCATATGTTGATGGGCAAGGCGCAGGCGCCAATTAGAAGTTAGACTCATTCAGCATAAGCAGCGTTATGATATGCAAACACCTGAATCTGGCGAGCTGCGTTCTCTAGGCTCTGACCCTTGCCTGAGATCTCCGTGCCCACATCGATGACATGCAGACGATTCCCGCAGAATGTGGATCCGGAAAAGTCCGCACCTGTCCAACATCGATCTGATACGAGAACAAACCAGGAGTCCGACAATTTGCCTCTCCAAATATTTTATCATGCAAGCTGCGCAAAGGACCCTCACCTCTTCCAGACTGAATTGAATTGCGAGCGATTGTTTGAAGATCCCTACTGAGATCAGTTTCCAGCGCCTTCCGTCGTGTTGACAGGCACATCGCAAACCACCAGTGATCTGGCATAGGGTTGTTCCAGCATGTTCACCACCACGATGCCTGAGAACTGATCTTGGATCAACATGGATCAACGACACGCCTGCAGCCTGGATTAAGTACAGGCTCAGCCCCGCAAACGACCACTCAAAGACAAGCAACAACTCGTGACTGCTAATTAGTGACTTCAAGTAGAAACTCCACCTTTGCGCAGAATGAAGCTTGGGGCGAATGGTTGTTCATTGTTGAGTCAAGCTGCTGATCCAGCATACAGTCAGGATCAAGTACGTGCGGACCTGCACAGTCATCACCATTGCGACAGCCCAGCAAAACGCGTACCTGTCAACTCTATGTAGAGGCGACAGGTGCACAAGGCGTAATGACAAGCCGGCGCAGGGCTTGTAGGAACGACCACGAGCCGTGTTACAAACTACCCATTTCCCATATCCTGTTCGCCGCGCCTCCAAAGGAGTGAAGCCTAGAGGCAATGCCATGGCGCCAAATCTCTGAGTGGATTGTACAAGCCTGCAAGTCAACGAGTCGACTCGTCTGTCAGAAGAGAGATGTCAGAGATGTAGTTCGTGAAGTGAGTGGAGTCTGGGATGGGTACGGCACGCTAACACCAATTTGCCAATGCTGCTTCTAAGATATGTCACGTCCTAAAATGCGCTGACTTTGCTCGCACTTTGCGAGTGCTGCATACAACATGCAAGCGATCCAAGCTGTTAGCCAAATCAGCAGGGAAACCAAGGACTCTGCAAGAGGACCCGATTTATTGTTTCGTCTTTCATCATTTTTGTTTTGGGCGGGGGACTGGGAAGATTCAGCATCCCTGGCAAGTTGTGTTTATTGGCACAGGCTAAGATAGTACGGTTGAAACGGCTTGCTTATCCACATTGTTGGCCCAGAATCATCTGGGCCAATTATCTCCCAAAGCTCCCTGCATGAACCTTACAAAAGCGGAGTGAGCACCTGATAGGGCTGCGGCCACGCTAGCCCGGTAGTGAGAGAAGACGGAATGGATACTGGGTGCTTCCTCCGTGCAGGTTGGCCGCGAACCCCCTCTTGCACAGAGCCCCTACCGTACCAAAAACTACTTCAGCAGCGCTCAAACAATCTGGTTCCAAGAATCCTACTCATTAAAGGCGGGCGCTGCTCACTCCTGGCCTTGCTGAAGGAATTCTTCGTGAGGAAGTCCGTAATGAGGGGCGCAGAGAGTGCTTTGACCTTGAAATTGACAGTCTTCTGCATTGAGAAACCAACAGTTTAATGAAGCTGTGCCATCGCTCTCATGGTGACTCCATGCACACTTCTGTCCAGCTGGGGCTGAGGCCATTGGCAGGACTGTCCGGGCATAGACAGTCATAGCCATGCGGAGCTTGATGGCATTCCTGTCCCACAACCCCCTCTGTCTCCAAAGTCCTCGACCCAACCATTGGATCACAGCGCCAAAATTGTACCAGTGCTGCCGCTGATCCAGGTCCAAAATGCAAATAGCCTATATGTCTGAGACTAGTCCCCATGCAATGCATTTCCAAGAAGCATAGCACTCCCAATCCTCCAGATCATGTTCCGGCCTCAGCAAGTGACCAAGGAATCTTCAGAGCCCACCCGATTGTTTTTAAAGCCTACGTTGGCTACTTGTTTTTCGCTTCAGGTATTTGAACGGCTCTAGCTGATCTAGCTGTGTAGATGCGTGTTGCACCGTCTCTGCACATTGGCAAAGAAATGCCAGCGCGTCAAATCTGAAGACCACAGTCGCGCGATCAGCGCCAGAACTTTTGTGGTACACCATCCATTTCAGAAACAAAGTTCAGGGTCCTCTGAAGACTGCGGCCGCTGCATGAAGGACTGAGCATCAGAAGGGTCGCGACGGCGCAAGTTCGTTTGGCGCTTTCCCTGTTGGATCAAGTCCGGTGATGGGCACTCAATTCCTCCCGAAGCGGGGAGGGTTTCCACAGCCGAACCTCGTCTTGGCTTCCAGGGCCTTCCAGTGGCCGACGTGGCCGACTTCGAACACGACAACTGCCGGCTCCGTTCCAGTGGCTTCAATCTAGCCCCGCGGATGGGGATTTAGAAAGCATAGTCCAACTTGTTTGCCACGTCTTGGAGCTCAAACCCACTGATGCCGCCTGGTGATCCAAACATAGTGTCGGAATCCACCAGGCTGGAAAACGCTGCGTGGTTGAGACATCCTAGTGGCAAAGGGGAGCTGAGCCGTTCGAATGGTCCAGACTCGAATTCCCTTTCCCAAGCCCGGAGTCGTATCCTCAACTTCCACATCACTGCGGTTCACTGCAACCAGCTGCGCATTGTCTTCTGGCAGCCAATTTAACTTGGCAAGATCAATCTTGTGAAGAAGGTGCCAGTGTTGGCGCCATCCACCGGGGCCAATGGTGTTGACTGCAGACTGCCAAGGCACAGCAGTGGGAGCGGTCAAAATCACCTGCATCACACCTTGAACCATGTAGCTCTGCTCATCCGAACTGTCGTGCCAGTGGAAGTTGCGGATGGCCCAAATCGCAGTTATTGATCACCGGTGACACCATCATGCTGGCTGGCAGCCCAAGTGCGTGGCTTGTTCACATACTGGCCCAAAGTCTTCGTGCAAACTGCGTCCGAGGAGCCATTGAGCATTTGTCGGCCAAATTGTCTTGAAAGCAATTGCTCTCCGCAGCTGGCGTGGGAACTGCACTCCCCGGCTCCTCATATAGCTGGGCAGCCACTGGGAAGAGGAAGAGGCTGAACACCCATGCCGTGCAGGGCTTAAGATCCGAGGGTAGCTTGAGGCACGGCAAACGCTTGAGCCAGGGTGGACGCATATGGCAGGTTGCCAGAAGTGGAGGCCCGTTGTTGAAACCTGGTGACATTTAGCTCCGCCTTATATATAAGGGGGGTCCAACAAGGGCAACAAACTTTGGACAGCTTGACAAGCACTGCTTCAGAGCAAAGCAGCTGAGCTGGAAATTGACCCTTCAACGACTTCCTCTTCACTGAGTCTATGGCGCTTCCTCACCAGCGTGCGCCTGAAGAGACCTCGGCGATCCCATCTGCAAGCCTTCCTGGGCTCCCCGTAAAATGGTATCTTGAGTTGCATCCAAATTCATACAACAATCAGCAACATGAGTCCATCAGAGTTCTCAGCCACGTGGCTATCCAGCACTGTGGCAGATGCAAACTCCCTTCTCAGTTTCTCCAGCTCTGTCCGCCGCTCCTGGGGCGTTGGATGCTTCAAAATAGAGGCGCACAGCTGGTATGGGGGAAGCCCTTGTTTTTGGTCTCTCTTTGAACAAGCCCCAAAGGGGGCCCTCAAAAAAAGTACCCGACAAGCTGTGCACCGTCAGAGCTTCGCTCGAAAACCTCTCAGGGACTGACAGATTGCGGAGAAGTGAGCAACTGATACGTTTGCTCTCTACTTGCGAATCAGAACACAAACTGTGTTGAGTTGGGCCACAACTGAACTGGAGAAGCTTTGGGGTGCTATGCATGTCAAGCCAGGGATGCGGCTCCCTGCCACAGAGGCGTGACGTGAGAACTTCCCAAGCCAAGCCAAAGCGACTAGCTGCCTGCAAGGACTTTTTCGGACCCCGAGGCCTGGAATTGCCCGGCCACGGTCTTCACAAAGGATGCCTTGGCACTGGCAAGTGCCAATAAGCAGTTCTTCAACAATTGTATCGAATGCACGCAATCGTGGCGCTCTTGCATTGCAGCTAGACCCCAACAAAACCCGGTACCGCGCACTGGCTCCGAAGTCCGAATTCGCACAAAGCGCCCCGCCGTGAAGATCTTTGTGAGCCAGGACTGCTGGCGCATCTGCATCTCGAGCTGCAGGGACTGTTGCAGTTCCTGAGCCAAGCGCCTTCTCTCTAAACCAAGTGCCTTGTTCCAGGCAAGTTGTGGGGGCCCTTCCCTGAACAACTGGAAGCTCATTGGACAATAGCCCTAACCCCTTTCAGCGCCTGGCCTGCTGCTCGCGTTCACGGCGCTTGTTCTCTGCTCGGCTCATCCACTGAACCTGCGACCCCTCAAACCGAAGTACAAACGTAACTTGCTTTTGCAGGTGTGCGCTGTGCCGCTTCAAACGGGGGCCGACAACCTAAACCGAAGACTGGGTGCCACGCATGGCGCTCCTCCTTCTCCTGGTGCAACGCTTCTGCAACAGGCCCTGCCCCAACCCGGGCTCAGATTGCTTCCACTGAGAGCGATGGCTGTGGCTTGAAAGTGCGCACTCCGGCACTCCTCTTCCAAGCGTTCCCGCCGAAGGAAGGCAACATCTCGCCGGTGGCAGGCAAGCAAAGCCTGCGCAAGCGGAGCAAAGCTAGAGAGCTGCACAAAGGAAGTTCCGCACCCTAGGCACCTTTGGCATGCTAGGCATCCGGGCGCGCTTCTGCAGCTGCACGTGCCGTTGAGGCGAGGTCTCACAGGCCAGCCTGCAGTCCATCATGCACCCAGTCCCGACAGGCACGGCCGCCCGGCCTCAGCTGGTTGGCCTCAAGGAAGTTCTGGCCACGGCTGATTTCTTCAATCCTCGGCGCCATGGACCTACGACCTCTCCGCGGGTACCCAATTGACGTAGGGATTGCAAGCATACTTATAAGGATGATAGATAACTCAGATGACAGACAAACACCAGCACAAAGCAGTGTCGGCCACAAGGGCAGGGCTTTTGCCGACGTTTGCTCTGCATCGCTTGCAGCCGCTCTTCGAACTCTTCCTCAGCACCCGCACTACCAGTGTGTTGACAAATCAAAGACACTCATATGTGTTGCCACTTTCTCATCAGGGGTGAAGACTTGTGGCAAGTGCTTCAGAATCTAAAGATTGATCTTAGCGGGCGGCGCGGCTCTGAGGAGTTTTGGTCACTTCCGCCAGCCTCGCCTGCGTGGCTGACATGGCGCCACAGCTGAGATGCGGCCGTCGAGGACTCCCGCCTCCCAGCCGCGACGTGCCCGTGCCTCGCTGCACAGCCAGGTCTGAGTTTCAAGCGGGCTGTCCCTTGCAACAAGAGGATCCAACAAGTTAGGAGCAAGGCATCCTTTCAACTCTGAAAGAAAGAGCGACACTATATTGAGCATGTCTGGCTTCATAAATATCGAAGAAGAGCCCACAACTTCAAGACCTCTGCCCCAGTCTTCAGCCGGCCTTTGGTGAAAATACATCATCCTTGATCTTGAAGTTGCTGAACGTGACCACAAATCTGCAGCGGTCGTGTCTGATTGTGTTTCATGTATTCAACCAACTTCCAGAACTGCCGCGCATTGCATGGCTTGCCTGTCATGGTTCGAAATGGAAAAAGAAACTGTGGATGGCCCTTCCGTATCATGGAATGTTAAAGCACCCCCTAGCTGACTACCCCCCCTCCTGGAATTAGGGATAGCCCTTATTAAGGCCTTATTAGGGTCTTAATAAGCCATTGTTTTTATGTTAGCAGAATAAGGGCAAAATAGGGGCTAGTGCTTCAACCTTTTTCGTCACCACGAGTTTGGTCGTATTTTGGGCTGAGGTCCGCTGAGGTGTCAATGTCACGGGATGATGGGTTCCGGACTCGTCTGGGTGCCAAACAAGACATAGTTTCGAAATAAGGCCAAAATAAGCCCCAAATAAGGTCCAAATAAGGCCCAAATAAGGGCAACCCCCAACGGCATTTGAAGATTTCTGAAATAAGGCCAAAATAAGGTCCAAACAAGGCCCAAATATTGCCGAAATGGGCAACCCCTGACGGCATTTGAAGATTTCTCAGGCAGGCCAACAGAAGGACAAAAATATTGTTGCAACACGAAAGGCTCCGCTAGACAATTTCCTCCTGTTGTTTTTATTTGTGAGAACTTGATTCGATTGAAGTCAGCTGGAGTGGGTGCTGCACATGTCGTGACTGAGTTTGTGTGTTTCTAAAAATATTCAAATGCTGTTGGGAGTTGCCCTTATTTCGGCCTTATTTGGGCCTTATTTGGACCTTATTTTGGCCTTATTTTGGCCTTACTTTGGACTTATTTCAATTCTCTTATTTGAGCCTTATGTTGGCTCGATTGCAAATGTTGAAATCAGGTGGCCTTATGGTTTGCTTTCTGTTTGACTTTAGGCAGGGTTTGGCCCTTCCTTTGACATAGTTTGTATTTTTTTGTGGGGGAAAGTGAGCGTCAATCAGTGGTGAGTAGTGAGCTGTGCAGAAAATGCTCTTACCACACGCCAGCGCAATCCCAAGTATTTGCATTCTGCTACCATGTGGGGTCCCAGGGAGTGGCGTTGGGCCGCTTGAACGATGGAAAGCGTCTGCTTGGCAAGGTCCGTTGTTGGCTTGTTTTACCTCAGTCAAATTAACTTCCGGGGGGGGGGGGGTAGCTAAACATTCCATGACCGTACAATCCCTCCCACTTTACGAGCTTTACAGTTGAAGACCGGGTTGAGCGTCACAGCGCTCCGAGCCCGGGGCTTCAAGGTGCACTCGCCCCGGTGCGAATCCAAGGAGAAGTAGAACTCCCCTGGCTGACTCACAGGGTGATGCTCCTTCTACGGAACTAAAGGGCTGTTGAAAACAAAAAAACGGGCTCCTGGCATGTTCCTCAGCTGTGCTGGTTCTCAAAAGGATGAGTCGAGTTTCAAACCATGAAGCAGGCGTCCATCCCGGGCGCGGCAACTATTTCACTCTCTCAGGCACATTGTTCGGCTCTGGTCTGGCCCAGTGGAAGATGGGCCCGGCTAACTGGATCGCCAGGACCGAGCACCTTGAGGCGTCTGATGTCTGGGCGGATGCATCAATCAACCCATCCACCCTGGAAAGGGCCGGTCGGAAAGACTGAGGATTGTCCACAGTCACACAGAGTTGCAACGCCGTTGGTTTACACCAACGGGTCTGCCAAATCCAGACCTGCACGGATGAGCGAGACATGTTCGGATTCATCGACGGCACATGCATTTGCGTTTTGCGTGCGAAGGGCGGGGCTTGCATCAACATTGGTGTGCAAGTGAACTTTGCTTCGGAGCTCAAACCAGAAAGTGCACTGCTCTCCTGCAATGCACTCCCCACACCCTATTCACGCCAAAGCGTGCTTCAATTTATTCCTCAGGAGGCTTGACTGGCCTGTGATCTCCCTCTTCATGGCATGCTTCCTCAGTCTGCATGTTAGAGTGCGTGCTCCTCTTTGCTTGTAAAGCCATCAACACACTGAAGAAGCAGAACCTTTATGCCAGCCACTTGGCCTGATGGCTCAGTCACTCTGTACCTTGAACAGACTTTGTCCTCGCTGCCCCAGCTTGAAGATTGCTTAGAAATAGA